>LKNJ01000143.1:0-18583 GCA_002120245.1 Maccullochella peelii | reverse complement strand
TTTTTTTTTTTTTTTTTTTTTTTGTCTGAAGGTCGAAGTCAGCAGCAGATGCCAAAGGTAATGAACCATGAAAACACTGAGATGCTACAAAATTAGCTAAATCAGCAATGACAAAGTGTGCTTTGGCAGCACCCTGGTCTGCAAGAACACATCCAGAGACACAGAAAGTGTCATCTGTCTTGGCCTCATCCATCACAAATTGATTCAAGGCCAGCTGTCATAATATGTGTAGATATAAAGTGAAGTGGAACCTACTGTTTGATGTTGCTGCATGAATTTGAAATGTGTGTGAATGCCTGTGTGTGGGTGGTTCAGTGGACTGTCTTACAGACACATGTTTAAACCTTAAAATAAGTGTTGCATCGTTTCTTTGTGGGCTTTGTTCGCTAAGATGAATCAACATCCAGGCCTCACTCTGACGTAGCGAATGAAAAGCAGTGCTGTACAAAGGGTCAAAGAAGGAGGTATGCTGACGCCCTTGGTCGTCAAAAGGCAGTTAGAAATGTGCGCTGCCGTGATGGAGACACGTGTTGACAGAACTCCACAGCTCCTTGGGAGCCCGGAGAGGAGGACCTTGGCCATTCAGCCATTTGTGCACAGGAACACCAACTGCTTTTCCAACTTAGAGCTTCTTTACCCTCAGTTAGAGGAGCTTCATTCACTCATCTGTCAACAAAAGGGTTTAGTGAGTAACAAGGGCAGCATGGGTCAAGGTGGAAAACCCACCTGACCATCTTGAAATGAACCAAGGCTTGTTGCCACTGGCAACACTGTGTTTTCACTGTACTGTCCTTGTCTCAGAAATGAGGGTGATATTCTGCAAGACTACCTCCTGCTGAACTCAGTGTATAAAAGTATTACAACAGTATTAAATGAGATTCACCCAAAGTCAGACAAACACACAGTGTAGTTTGTATTTATTAAGGGCTGAAGGTTAGCCAGGCAGGACAATGAGGAAATACATTTTGTTTCATAGCAACGATCCGGAACAGTTGCATTCAAATAAAAAAAAAAAAAAAAAAAAAAAAAAAAAAAAGCTTTTATAAAAAAAACTAAAACAACAATGGTGCAAACACAAGCCACAGAGGAGAACAGAGAAAAACTAAAGCAAATGACTAGGCAGGTTACAGCTGAGGAACAACAGGCATCATGTGAATGACTGACAAACAGCACGAGCAAACACAAGTGAGACCTAGTTTAAAGGGAATAAAACAAGCAGTGAAACAGCACGGTGACTGTCAGGGTAGTTATTAAACTGGAGAGCATCAGCATGCATCTGGATTAATGTCTCTGATGGCAGCCTCAAAAACAGGAACAGATTAATTTGTCCAGTTGGAGTCTTATGCAACTCATTCCAGTCTCGGTCCAGTGAAGTGGAATGAGAAAAAAGCCCAGGGGAGTATTGGCTTTTGAGGACTTTATATGTAACAGACAGCCCAGATATTATACGTATGTATGTAGGAGTTGAAAGCTTTTGTAAATAAATATATTCACATAGTATTTAAATGGTTTTGTGTTGTCATTACCAGATAATTTTAAATTGTTTTTAAATGGTAAAGGCATAATGAAAGTAAGCGTTTACCAGATTTACATTTAAACAGCCTCTTCAGTTGGCTTTTGTTTATTGGTCATCTGATTCAGTAATTGTGTGTTGTATGAACAAAGCAGCCAGCATGCTGCAGTGCAGTGGAGTGGGAAGTAGGTGGTTGAATATTAAATGAACAAATGTGAACATATCGGGCAAAATGGTTTACATAATAATGGCCACAGATATATTAGATATGTGATGAAGACTCCCACATGTAAAAAATACTTCTTAACCTGGCAACCAGGCAAAGCTATGGAGCTGTAAAAGTCTTGAAATACTGGTATGACATTTTGTTAGAACAAGATATAGATCTATGTTTATTGTACGATATTATGTGCACACATGTTATTATCTTGTGTGCCCAAGATGTCTGCACATACTTTTTTCTCTGCTCCCTGCATGGTTAAGAAACCTTTATTGTGTTGGAATTACACATAATACTATTTAACACGAGCAAAGATACACGTATAGAAAAAATAGTAGTTTACAGTTCTAACTTGTAAACTTACTTTAGTTGCTGTATTTTCTGTAATTAATTGGCCCTTTCAAGGTGAGATACAAACAATGTGGAAAAGTCGTTCTTTGTATGTTTTGTTGTAGTAATACTCTCTGGTCATAAAAAATGAGTGCGCCATGAAAAAAGGCTTTAAAGTGATGTATCACTGTGGAAGAAAATTATCATTTTTTGCAGCCTCCTTGAGGAACGCGACTTGGTACCACTTCAGTTTTGAAAGCACAGCCCATAAATTGTATCAACACACAAAGTGAAGAGGTAGCGCCTCGTAATATTATATTGTGTCCCAGAAAGTCTTTTTTATGCAGAACAAAATTTAGCTTGTTTGCACTCTTTCAAAAAATTACAGCCTGGCGAGAAAAGGCCTGAATGATGGGGGTTAACAGCATATCTGCAGGGAAGGCATTACTGGAAGTTGATTTCCTTAAATCTTAAATGGACATTTGTGCCCCCCCAGAATAAAGAATCCGTCGAGTTCATTTGACTGGTTGTAAATTGAGCACAAGTTCTGTGAGAATAGCCTTAAAAATTCTTTTCTCAGTTTCCTTAATTGATTTATTTGGAGGCAGCTGACTGAGTGCCTTTTTAAAATGAGGTTTTTGGAATTGCATATCTTTTGGAAAGCACAACAACAGCCATGTTATTGGCTCCGACAGAAGAAAACTCACTACTCCTGTCTGTAACTGTTGACCTGCTACTCTTGTACATGCTATGGGGGAAGCTACTGAACAACTTGCCAGTTGTAAGTGACATGTCGGTGTGAAAGAAAATAATTAAGAGGGTTGTGGCTTCTGTGGCACCATGTTGTAGGAAAGAACACAGGGTACCTGCTGGTTGATGCACTGAAATAGCTAATAAAAACCATTTCCTGTTTGCAGAATTTCTCTATACCTTTTCATTTAACACCCGATCACTACATTGGTAAAGTGTAGCTCTGAACAAATATATAGATTGCACCACAATAAACAATATTACTACAAGTTGTGACCTGCTCCTAGGGGTTGCAATATTCAACAGTGTTTGTTTCGTTTTTCCGTTTCCTACCAACAGTCAGCGTTTGGTTTCTTTTAACCAAGACCAAGATATTTCCATAATTGTAACAGTGTTATTCCTGAAACATAACAATGACAGTTCCCTAACCTTAACAAAGTAGTTGTTTTTAACTCAAACGACAATCTTTCCTTGACCTTCACCAAGTATTTATTTTAACCCAAACCATGATCTTTCCCTATGAACTATTTTTTTGGCCTAAACCTAACCAAACCTTAGCCATGGAGGTGGAAGATGAGGAAACGGTCACTTTTTGACAATGATTTGTAAAGGTTTTGAAGGCACTCTTCGTGTCACTTAAAATTGTATTTTTAGATT
Organism: Maccullochella peelii; assembly: GCA_002120245.1. Classification (NCBI taxonomy): domain Eukaryota; kingdom Metazoa; phylum Chordata; class Actinopteri; order Centrarchiformes; family Percichthyidae; genus Maccullochella; species Maccullochella peelii. The sequence continues at coordinate 15,113 of LKNJ01000143.1, read as the reverse complement.
TATGACAATCTGGCCAGTACAGTAGTACTCAGAGTGTAAAATTAGCACCAGCTACCAGCCAAATGCTGGTGAAATATGCAAGTGGCTGCTAGATTTGCTTCACTCACCAGCCAAAAAAACAATGGTAATCTATTGAGTGGCTGGCAACATTTTAACACTCACTAGGCATTTGGCCAGTGGACAACAAAGTTTATTTTGCACCCTGAACTCAAGTGTTTGGCAGACCAACCAATATTCTGGCCTTTCACCTGTGCAGAAAAAAAGTGAAATGTTACAAAAATAAAATGCAAACAAAACCACCTGTCAAATTTAGTAGTTCAAACCAACCCCAGGTAACTTTCCTCGGGGTGTTGTTAAAATCAGTCTATCAACATAGCCTTTATTCATATTTATTATTAAAACATTAATGTGACATGCACACTGTTAGTGACGCAATGGAATGGCAGCGGTGACAAAGCTTTCCCTCTCAGTCTGCCCAAATGTTTTTTTAGGGGTCAGATCACTTGAGGATAGCTGTTCCTTAAATTATCCAGCTGCTACTTTTGGTGCAGCCTGATTTCAGTTGCTGCTCAGTTGTGTTAATGATAAACCAGTCTGTGGGTTTTCAGAGCTCGGCCCTCTGCCAGGCAGCATCTTTGCAGTTAAGCAGTACGGTTGAACCATGCTCGGGCCAGAAACTGGGGCTGTTTTTAATTTTTAGCTTCTTTTAAAGGATCATACTGGATTTAATATTTTAGCCCAATTACAACTGAATATTCTTTACATCACTGTTTACCATTTTCCCATTGATTTTCATCCTTCCAGGTGACCATTGGTTCCTGTAAATTGAAGTAAATTAGGTGGTTGTGCAATTATGTACCATTCCACAACTGATAAAGAAATAAACAGTTCATGATACCATTAGAGCATCAATTGTGGTACTCTGATTGCTTGCTACGAAGTTGGCCAGATAATGTAACTTTATGCTGGGAGGCTAATGTGACCACTTAGAAGGCAAAATTGACCAGGCAATAATGGATAATTGACTACTCAAGTTTGTAAAAATCAGCAAAAGCTGGCAGAGCGTAGAACATTAATATTAAGAACAAATGCACATCTATTGTTTTCAGTATATGTGGCCTGACTATAACTTAGCTTGCAGTCTTCCCCCAACTTACCGGTCTAGAAAAAAACTCGAATCCTCATGCTCTGGCCTTTCACTGCAACAGCGCAAGGGCAATCCTTGAGATGAAAATGTTAATGCCTAAAGAGAAGATGTGGACAAGCACGCTTAGCCTCGTCTTCCTCACCTTTCCACCACAAACTCCTGTAACTATGTCCTCCCTGAGCCCCCTGGTGAGGGCGAAGAACAAAGAAGAACTTTGTAATGGTCAATTTAAACCCATTTGACGATACTGTACACAAAAACATTTTTGCCCTGTTGAGCTATCCACACTTCTCTAAAATGAATTCCAAGAAAGCAAATTCTCTTTATGGAAACTATGAAACACCATTGGTATGGTCCTTTTTGTCTATAGAATTAATGAGACTGACGAGAGCAATCTTCAATGCTGATCAATGCTAATGCTTCACAGGAGGTATATCAGAACCCTCACTGTGGAATCATCATAACGCATTCCAGAAATCAATTAAGTCGGGGACAAGGGCTCATGGAAGTTTTTGAAGCAAAACCCTTGAGTGACTTAACTTGGCTATTGTGTCTGAACTATGGTAATGGTATTTCTCCCCTTTCTTTCTGTAATCTCGTCATGTGTAACTGTGTAATCTCACAATCTTTGCAAAAGTTCACTGCACCTGTAAATACAATTAAGATGTTTTCACAGGAAACAGGATTATGCATTTGTGTGATTGAAAGTCATAAATTACCTTGTAACATCGCTGTCAGCATAAACTGAAGTAAATGGTTTGTAATTGGTGTTTTTATGGACCAGTCTTATGCTGCCAAAAGTGCAGAAGCAGATTAAATTTTGAGAGTATGATTTGGAAACAATAAGCTATAATTAGGAGAATGTCATTAGGCATTAGTGTACATTCATGGAGCAAATAATAGCCAGATATGAAATTTCTATCAGTGGTGCATTTTTAAAGGGTAAACTCGGAGCAAAATATTGGTGCTTTAGGAAGATTAAAGCTTTTATAACATAATTTTACATCATAAAGACAATAAATCTCATTCAAAAGATAGGGTTATGCAGTAGTTTATGAAGAAGGCTGCAGGATATACTGTACACTGTACATATATTGCATTTCATTACTTGTTATTACTGACTTGTGCAGGCTTTCAGACATATTAAAGTATAATCTTTTGGAACATGTTACATATTGCTCCATCAAGGTTAGGTCTTAAGTGTTCTGTCATATATTTTTGAATGATTACCTTTCTGTTTGAAAATAATTGTGCCACTCAATTTTTAAGGGACATCTTTGCTTTTTATAGGATAATATGGAGATGTTTTTAAGTGTCATTTGGCAAGATTTTCTGAGATCTTGATGTTGAGATTTAGCAGATCATATTGTTCTAATTTGCTGAAGGAAACACTAATGTTCATGTCATATGGGATTTGCTGTAATTACCATTTTCCAAGTTGTAAATGCAGTTGACAACATCCAAGTTGTAATTATCGCTGGGAAACTCTTAAAGCACTGATATATCTGCCATTATAATAATAATAATAATAATAATAATAATAATAATAATAATAATAATAATAATAATAATAATACTGAAGTAACAAACAAATATGGATGCCTCAAGTCAGCTACACTAGTGACAGTGCAAACTCATGACTGGATGTTGCTGCAGTAAGATCATTATTAGCATTTCAAGGGGGAATAATTCACCACGTTCGTGCTGTGGGAGCAATCACGACACACATGGGGGGGAAAAAACAGGTGAGAAGCACACTTGGGGAGAAGGGAGAAGGAGGAGGGGGGGGAAAGGTCTGGGAGGTCGGGACTTGTGCATTGTTTCTTCGCATGCTCCAGTTCCAGCCGTCATCCCAGCTCTTTGTTTAAGCCTGAGCACAGTCTGGCTCCTGGGCACTCTTGCCAGAGGCTGGAAACTCAAGGGTCAGCAGATTTTCCAAATCACTGCTTTACAGTGGGCCGCAATTCAGGAAAAAATTGCTCTAGTGTACTCGTTCAACAGGCGTCAAGCTCAGTTTAGGCTGTCATGCTCAGGCACTGCTGATGGCCAACTTAATGGCTGAATGAGCCATCGGGCAGTGATGGAAGAAGTACTCAGATCTTGTACTTAAAGTACCAATACAACATGTAAAAATACTCCATTACAATTAAACAGTCCTGCATTCAAATTCCTACTTAGTTAAAACGGAAGTATTATCAGCTAGTATCAAAGTAAAAGTACATGTGAAATGTCCCAAGGACACAAGATAAAAAGGTTTGGAACCACTGGTTTAATCTTTAATGGATTGTACTTATTGTAAAATCTTAATCATTCAGTAACCAGTAACCATAACTGTCAAATAAATGTAGTGAAGGAAGAAGTAAAATAATTTCCTTAGAAATGTAGTGGACTAGAAGTATAAAGTAGGATAAAATGGAAACACCATTGCCGTTAGGTTTTTGGAGTGGCTGTTTTAGATAACTGATCAGAAAAAATCATCCAAATTTGAAGCATAATAAATGAGTTGTAATTCAGTTACAACTTGGGTTTGATGTTTGTGGTTTTGACCAGAATTGATAACATTGCACTCACATAGTTATTTTGCTGGGATGAATACTCTGATTCTTCTGATATGACAGAAATCACCCGAAAAGTAATCAATCTTCCTGGCACTTCTGAGAAATACCGTGATGTTATACACAATTATGCTTAAATGCTTAATAATTTCACACTAAGTGCTAGAAACAGTTTTAGAAGTAGAGTTCTCTGTTCATGTAAACAAAAGCAATGGCTTACTGATGACTTAGCAAAGTGGTCTGAATGAATCAGCAACATGGAACAGCAGCTGTAAAATCATTGTTCAATCATTGTTATCAGACAGGCTGAAAGAATGTAGTTAGTCTGCAAGTCGGATTGTTAGAACTATCACTAAATGTAGCCACAATCACAGTGACAAAAGCCTTATTAGAATCCATGGTTGTCACTGTTTGAGCTGTTTTGGTGACATTTCAGAGAAATACTTTTGAAGGCTATTTTGAGCGACAGTCAGCCAAGCTCCTCAGCATGCAGAGGAAGGTGATATTTAGATGAGTGACGGGAATCTGAAAAACATGTTTGGTGTGGTGTCCACATCAGAAGTGGGATGCATGGTGCAGCAGACTTAAATTACAGCACACCGGAGTCAACAGCCATAGCATTAGTTTATTGTAGGTTGTCTCTTGCAAAGCGGTAGAAACAATTCTGGAGTCAGGTAACCTGATTTGACAAGCAGAACACTATTTTTTAACATTTTTAATTTGCTTTGAAAGCCAGAACTCAAGCTTGTCTAGCATGCCTTGAACAGGGCAAGAATTCTGTTTAGAACAGGGTGTATGATGATCAGTAAGTAGTCATTACCCTTGTAACCCAAGAACATGGCAGTCATTTGTCGAGGAAATAAATTGGGTAAAATTACCTTTCAGATTTTGGGGGTGATTTTGATGTTGTTTGTGTTGACATTTGGTCTTTTGCACAATTACTGATTCACACAACTGACATCTTGATTTCAAGGGTTTGGTACAGCAGCGTAACTCTTCCCATGGATGGAGTCACTTGTTTAGTGCATGCACTGTATGTGGTCTTCTGTAGGCTTGCTGCAGTGGGACAATTTTCACACCAGTGTAAATTCTCTCGCATCACCAACAAATACTGGTGTTGGCAACTTTCAAATGACTTCCCTCAGGCTACACTGAACAGATGCTATGATGCAGAGCAGCTTTGCTTTACAATCCTATTTTGATGTTTTATGCAGAAACATGCATTTTGCACGCAGAAAAACATAGCCATTCACATTTTAATATCTTGTAAAATAAATAAGAAATATGTGACTGAACTTTGAATGGTCTAACAACATAGTTAAAATGCTGTGTCTACACTCCGTGGGCGTAATCAAAAGAAAATATAGACTGTACAGATGAGATGACTTAATGCTGAACATCTTGACATTGTTGACGTGATGATGTGATGCGTTTCTTTGGTAACCAATTTCTCTTCCCTAATCTTGCTTAAATCACGACGCCTCCTGCTTCACAAGTCAAAAAGGTTTTAACCTGCGTCCCTCCCACTGCTGCTTATTTTTGTCTACATCACATTTGTTTTTACTGTCACTGACTGTAGGAACACATGGGCAAAATCTGACTCGTGGTAATACTGATGCTGTGTGACAGGCAGTATGGCTGGGCGATAAGACCTAAATCAATATAGTTGATATATTAAGATAAATGATCTTATATACCTTGAAACGATAAATGGAGCATGTATTTCCTTTCTAGTGCTGACTCAGTTACGATCTATTTGTCCTGTTTCAGTACAGTTAAAGATAGTTGTTGGCTGATTGGTTGGTTGAACCTCTGGTTAGATGTCATTTCTTGCTGTAGCTGTTGTCGGTGTATAGACTTTTATTGAAATTTCTGATATGAGTGAATTCTGGTCCGCAAGTGATTCATAAAGTCGGTAATTGTATAACTTTGGTTTATTGTCCAGCCCTAGTAGACAACATTATAGTTCAAACAGAAGACAGTGCTTTGGCTCTCAACCAGGAAGAATAAAAGGAAATATTGAGTGTACAATACCTCATACAAATTGCACAGAAATTGCCAAGTGTCTTCTTGCCCCCTTTTCTTCAGTGATTCTTGGACAGGTCTACGAAGCCGAGGTTATGGCGGGGCCAGTCATGTCGACACTCGTCATCTTACTCTTCAACTGCGCCAGTTCATGCCCAGACTGACCCCGCTGCTACATCCAGACACTCAGACAGTCTCAGTGCCTGCCGCAGTGCTTCACTCTACTATTAACATTCTGATTGCTGTCTTGTTTCGTTTGCTTGGCCAAGCACTTTATTTCCAAAAAGAGCCCGGCCTCAGCGCTGACCTTTTCATTTGCAGAAACAGAGCAATCATTCACAGATCACACTACTAAGTGTAAAATATCCAAACTGTTTGATATTGCAGGCCTAATGAAATGACTCGCACTTCTTTGCTGCAATTATAGGAAAAGGTCAGTGCCATAACTGATGTTGAGCTTCAGCATGATTGTCCTGCTTCACATTATCCAGTGTTTGGCCCATAAAAATATCAGTATAGGCCATATTGTATGACATTTTGTCAGTGGGTTTTTTTCACACTATCAGAAATAACTAATTTCTGGTGAATGCTCAGTTTGGAGTTTACTTTCAAATGAGTATTTTATGGTACATTTGGTTCAGTTTTAATTCAGACATTTATGAGTTTGAGGGATATTAGTGGGCCTCAGACCGTGACTTGGGAAATTACCCTTACTTGTAATTTTGTATTTCTTAGCAAATGTAGCCCATGAAATCAAGGGAAAGTGGAGAGTAGGAAAAATAAATTGCATTTTCCAATAGCACAAAAGTGGCATTTACTGAGGTCTATACTGTTCAGTGTTGTTGGACTTCTTACATAATGCCAACCTATAACCTACAGTATGTGTAGAAAAGATAAAGATATTTTTTGTCCAGTAATAACATTCTAATCACATTACATTGAGAAAAATATCTTCTTGTATAAATCCTGTTCAGTAAAAGTAAGTAACTCCTTATCCAACATTTTAAAATAGGACCCGATGTCTATTCTGTATGCTTTCAGGCTTTTGTTTAGCATGTTGAGCAACATGTATACAGGAAACTCAATTTCTGGCACATTTCACACCCACAAGACTGCTGACTGTGAGGTACGTCATACAGCTCTCTGTTGTTTCTGATGGCCTTTTTAGTGTGTTTTGTTTGTTTCCCTCCCGGTATCGCAGCTTTCTTCATTCACAGCAGCCACCTGTTGGCTTTGTTTGGCCACCCAGTGGTAGCGAGGCAGGTGGTGCCACATGCAACAGTGACATCAATACAAAACCCCAGCACTGATCACGATTGTCAGTCAACCTATGGTGGTAAACAATCATATTTTTAACGTTATCACTTATGCAGGCTGTGAGAGAAGTCAGAACATTAGTCATCAGTGAGTTCTATAGTCTGACCACTTGTCAAGCCATGAGGTCTCACTTTCTACTTATGCACATGGAAGACAACTTTGTCCGAGCTGAGCAAATGGAAGAAAGAGACCTGTAAAGAGTAATGTAATTAATTAGTGACACTGTAGTCTACTCTGACCAGAGTAGACTAGAATAAAACTGTATTGACTACAAGGGTGGAAATTTGGCTTTTGCTCAACAACCATAAACGGTAACATACAGAAAGAAATCGTCATCAAGCAATCATCAAAAAACGGCATTGTAAAATACAAAAAACGACAATAAAGAAAGACACAACATATAACATGAAATACTGCAGGGAAGATCTTGTGCACTTGGAATTACTTGGAAGACGGTCTGTAGCACCTTCCAGAGGTCAAAGTCTCAAACTGATGTTGATAGATGTCCTGAATGTGTATTAGGCCCACAGATAATGACCGGCAGATTCACTTTGCGTCGGCATGATGTGCCTTTTTTGCTGCGGAAGGAATCCAGATTCAGAATCTCGCGCCAACACTAACTTCGGCATTGCATGCTGCTCAGATTTTAGTTTCAATTAAGTATACACTTAAACCTCACTTAGTAAAGTAATGCGATTACTTTCTCAATGAGTGAAGAGCAGTTAATTCCATTTTCCAAGAAACTTGCCCAACACCGTTTGCTAGAGAGCAATTAGTCTGTAGTCGCATGCTGTAGCCTGATAACTGTGGATCGGGCACTCAAGGCTTACAATTTGGGGAACAGTGATATCTCTGGAAAGAGGGTATTATTTAGAAAATGTACAATACTTATTAGGTCAAAACATTTAAACACTGCCAAATTCTCAACAGCTAAAATTGTGGTGCAGATAGTCAGTGTTCTAATCCTTCAACCATGGGAAATTACACCAGCAGCATTTCACTCCTTGTCCTGATCAGGCCACTTTCTACATGTAGAGGTGATAGGCTCTCTGATTACAATGTCTGTCTTTGCACAGCAGCATAGCTGGTCTTTCACTTTGAGACACATGAGCCTGTTGACAAGAATGTGACAAAATTTGTTCGTTGATCAGAAATGAAATGAGTTTGTCAAGTTTTGATGATGAGCAGTGAAATCGCCGGTGGCCTATTATCAAACAGCTTTAAGTAGGTTCACAGTCGTTTTAACATTCACCAGGCAGAAACTCTCCTGTGTGTACCCCAGTTTCATAAATATTCATCTGATGCATCTAAGTTGAGTGGTGGCTCATTCAGTATTTGGTTATGCACAATGTGGGATGCAGGTCATAACTGTCAAATCTGGGACGTTTTCATCCTAACAAGACAGCTTTAGTTTCAGTGATTATTATTGCTAATATCATTAGTGGTAGTGGCAGGAGCTGTGTTGATAACATTTTCTTAAAAGATTATTTCTGCTTTAAGTGAGCAAAGAAGCACTTGTAGAAATGAACTACTCTGTTTTTGTGTTTAACATTCACAGCTACACTTTGTCCACTGTAGCTCAAAAACGCCACCTAACCCTAACCTTTTGGGTCACACCGGCTATGAAAAGCAGATAGATATTGTACAGAAAAGAAGAATTTTGAGTAGTGTTGTAACTATGGCTTGACCAGACATGCCAAGACATGCGACAGCCAGCAGCCCCATGTTATACGTTTGCTCTGGGGGGGGGGCAAGACTTCATCTGGGATGAACTGAGGATGACTCTCAGCTGTGTCACTGCTTGCAGTCGCGCAGGGTGTTGCAGCGGTTTGGGGAGATAATTATGATAAAATGATTGATGTTTCACCTGAGCGGAACATGGGCTGATGGCGTGTTCCATTCGCCAGTGTCCCCTGTTTAAGCGCGAGCTAGATGGGGGAAGGCTGAGAGATGACGTTAATGGATGCTGCAGAGGGGTTACACTCACAGATGTTGATGTTCAAGCTGTCCATGAAGTAACTTTGCCTTCATCTACCACCTGTAGGCTTTCTGAGGAGACACCAAGGGGTTGTGTGTGTGTGTGTGTGTGTGTGTGTGTGTGTGTGTGTGTGTGTGTGTAAGTGTATGTGTGGGGGACTTGTGTGTTAAGGAGTTGAGCAACTGTAGTTTTGGAGATGCATGTTATTCATCTGATAGTACCAATCAGCCAGTTCCCCAGGGTTGGTAATGATTAATCAGTATTCTTAAGCGTTGATCCGGGGATTATGAATGCAACTAAAGATTATTTTTGTTATTGATTAATCTGTTATTTTTTTGTGATTTGTTGAGTGTATAACATGTTAGAAAATAGTGGCAAAAAAGCCCTTGATAATGTTCCCACAGCTTGAGACTCAAATTGCTTGTTTTGTCTGACCAACAGTCCAGATCACAAAGATGTTTAATTGTCAGTAATATAAAACAGATGATAACAAATTGTCAGTTGTCTTCTGGCCCTTGACTAACTGATTCATCAAAATATTTGTTTCAGCACTAGATACATTCTTGAGTTGCGTCATCCCTTGCAGGGAACTTGATATCTGCTTTTGATTTTGTCAAGATTACAGTATAACTTAATTGTAATGCCTATAAGATCTTAGACAGTATCGTGTGTTGGGGAAATGATCACCAGACATGTTAAGTATACTTGAGTAACACTTAAAAAAACAACACTGGTATGGCCCTTTTTAAGTACCATCCTAGGTCTGTACATATCACAACATTTTCATTTTAGATACACCACAATGCATCTGTTTTGTATTCTGCAAAAAGAAGACAAGCTACATCCTGTTGTTCAGTTAAACTTTTCGCAGTGTTAAGTGTTCTTCCATTGCCATTTTTTTTTTTTTGTGAGCGCATACCAAGTGGAGCAGGAGAGAAATTGCCTAGTGTGGACATGAAATTAAACTCCCAGGGCAAAACAGACTGCATTCTTACTCAACGAATTAATATTTCATTTTAAGCCACCAGCAGCATATTGGGAATGGTTCTCTAAAATAAATGCAAGGGAAAAGGCAGGGTGTTTCTATTTAAAGCTCTATAAACATGACCCTGTTAGAGGCTAAGGCTACTTTAGGAAGAATTTCCCAGGCAATGGAAGCTGTATTTTGACCAGAATTTTCCTTCCTGGGGGATTACATTCCACTGTTGATGCTGCAAAGATGGATTACAAACCTCAAGGAGAGAACGTATATTGACAATTTACTTCTGGTGTGCTACTTTATTCCAGTGCCATAGATAAGAAACCTAATGTTGTGCAACCAACCAAAGAAGCAGCTGCCATAACGAGCTTTGCATTAAACACTTAAACGCCACTGATTTTACACATTAAACATCAGTTCGGGAGTCATGGCTAGTATTACTCAGCCTGTGAAAACAGTTGTAAAATGTCCTCTGTGGCTCTGGAGGAGCTTTGTCGAATCTGAGAAAATAACCCCTGATGATCTTGGCTTGGGAGTGGAGACCACAAATTTAGAACGGGAGAGCCTGCGTTACAGTTGGGACAGGGAGGGTCGACTAACAAAAACATGCTATTGTTGCCTTATGGGAAATGTAGGATGTTTTTGTAGCTTGACCCATACTAGGGATAAAAAGTCTGAATATCTCGACCACTGCTGCACAGATTTTGATACCCAACTTAAATGCAATGCTAAATCATTGGAGTACTTTTTAATAGTGAATGCTGCTATTAATTAAAGCATTTTTTTCATGATTAATCTCAAATGTATGTGGGAATTGTCCTCCCCCTAATCAGCAGATTGCCATGGAGTTTGCTGAGCACATTTATGCTCTCAAGGGTACAAATTGTCTAGATTTTATAGGAAAAACTACACATAAGGCACCAAGAATAACTAAATCATCAGTTTACAGTTTTTAAGCCTCTAGTGGCAGTTGGCACAGCTTTAGACTGTTGGTGGTTCATTTGCTAAGAAGTTGTGTCCCTTTTTAGGGTCACACAGATCAGATAGTGGATGGTTGGGGTAGTGCAATATATCATTTGTATTTGGCTCACCAAGATAGAAGGAATGGAACAAAATTTAAATTATTTCTCATTGCAATTGTATGTGTGATTATCAATCGTGATAATGTGATAGAAGCAGGTGCAGAACATTTTGCACTGTTGTTTTTGCGGAGGGGGAGAGTTTTTCCCAAAATACAATAATGACAGTAATTACATTATTAACAAATAGTTGCGGCCTTCTCATAACTTACTATTAAACACTCCTAATTTTGGGATTACTAAGGACTTCACACATCCCTGGACTCATTCAATGAAGTGTATCTGGCTTGCATGTGTGGCTGTTTATGTGTGGAATGTGTGAGGACGTAGCATGCAATGTGTCCATAGTCCCAAAAAGCTCTTCTTCTTAAATTGTTGTGGCATTTTTGACAGCAATTATTTCCAAGCAGCGCACCGTAAAATTACCATTAAAATTGCTTCAAACGCCATGACACGATTTTATGTTGGTCTGATTCTTTTTAAACATGTCCTCGGATTCGCCTGTGCTTTTACTTCACTTGAATAAATAATGAAACCCTTCCTTCCATTTGACAAAGTAGACACCAAATGAACCCTCAACGAATGGTGACAAGCATGTACAGTACTGGACGAACATCTGCTGCCTGACGTCAAACTCGATCTTCTCTCTCTCGCTCTCTGTTACTCCATTCAGTGTAGTACCCCCCCACACCCCAACTTTTGAATTATTTACCGTTTCTTTCGTGGTTGCCTATTATTTATCAAATCAGCTTTTTACTAGGAGTGTGTTTGTTTTATCAGCTAAAAGCAAAAGAGAACCTTCTTGTACCCACTCAAAACTAAAAAAACAGGTAGAGATGGCTGCTCGGTTTTAATATCCACACATACCATTTTCTCAAAGGCACATTTTAGTCACAATGATATGTGTGGATTAGTGGAAACTTAGCAGACTGCATGAGAATATTCTGCCATGGGGAAAGACATTTCATTGCATTGAGAGATTAGTGTGGTGCGTGCCTCGATCACTCACTCTTTGTCAGGATAAATATTCCCTGTGTCTGGAGGCCAGGCAAGCGGCCAGAATCAGTGCTTCACTTTTAGCCATGCTCGAGATGCTGCAGGGTCTTGTACCAAGTCATTACCGTAACACTGCGGGGGGAAAAGTTATGCACAGAGACGACTTCCTGAGAGCGCTCGCTGAGCCTACCGGACAAAGCCACTAGTGTGAGGGTTATTTCAGGTCGTTTGCTTTGCCTATTTAGCATGGGAAACGTCGCTTGAGCTTACTTTAACCGACTTAATTACCCTGACACCCTCCACTCCCCCTGAATTTATCATCTTCATCCAAGTCCAGGGAGTGCAACTTAAGCAATAACATCACTTGGGCCAAACCAATAGCTTATTGATTGGCACCTTATATAGTAAGGGACATGTCTCTGCTGTAATGGAGTAGGACAGTAGAGTTTGTCAGAAAAGGAGGAGGTACCTAGTGCTTTCCTCTCTTCTCTTAAATTTCCTAGCTTAAGTTAATGAGAGGCAAAGGTTCCCTGCTGCATATTTGTAATTGCCCTCATGTCGGCGTGTGAAATGGCCAAGAGCAGCAATTTATCGAGTAAATCAACATAAGAAGGAAGACGGTCAAGGACTGCCAAGCCGCTGAGGCCCACCGACTGCGAGCTTGATCATTAGTCTGTGACTTTTGATGACCTGGCCTCTAAATGATTACAATGGTACTGCAGGTAGAGGAGTTCTGATGACCTGCAGCAACAGCTCAGTCCTCAGGCAATGATTAACTGCTGGGATTGCACTTTCTTTATTGCCAATCTAAATATTCATGCATTCACTGATACATATCACCCAAATATGAGTGGTCGGTGATCCGAACTTTCATTTTTTGGCTTATACCGATATTAACCTGAGGTGGCAACAGAACGGTGAAGCGCTGTGAAAACTGTCAAAGGACTACATGCACAGCAAAGATGGCACATGTATGAAAAAGAAGGCCTGTGGGTCTGTCGTGTTTAACCATTCGATTTCAGCAGTCGACTGAAAGCAGCATTTTTGTTTTGTTTTTCAGTGAATATTCGTGGGGCTGCACACTTGTGGCTCTATGGTAAAGTTTCCAGTTTTGTATGTACAAATACCTAAACCTGCAGTCTAATATACCAGCTTCATTTTGGAGGTTGGTGATGTTGAATCGTATTGCATCACACAGAGAAGTGTTTCTAGTATTAATCCTTTTATATCAGTGAGGAAAGACTAAAAAACTGGAAGCTGAGTGTATATGAGTGTATTTATTTGTCTTGATACCATCGAAGCTGTAAAATAATGTCACATATGACAAACTCTTATTTTAACATCGGGTGCAAATTGGCTACTCAGTTGAAATCCCACACACTTGAGAAAATCAAATTATTTGGTCTCCTCACTGTAAACCAAACAAAAAGAAATCATGTGGATTATTGCTGAAAATTGATAAAAACAAAGACTCATTCTCTTTCTGCCATTATCGGTGGTAAAGGGGTGTAGAGTACAAGGCAATGTCATAGATTTTCTTTCTTCTTGTTTTTTTTCTGCAAAAAGGCAAAGAACAACCGTTGCAATGAACAAAACAAACTGGGACTAGGATCAGTTTAAGGTATAATAAGGTGAAAAGTGGAAAAATTGGATTGAGTGTCAAGTTACTGTGAAGACCAACTAACAAAAAACAACTTCAAATGAAGACAAATTAAAAATAGTCTGTTGCTGGAATACAATTCCTGCATTTTCAGTTTGTGTATTTTACTTTATCGAAGTGTACATGAGTAGTGCTGCATTCAGATGGAATCAGGCAGACGGTAGACAGCAAACTGGATATCATTTTAGTGGACGAGAGCAGGACAGTAAAATTAGGTGCGGCCAGCAGAGAATACCGGCAACATTAGCGGTAGACGGCACTGCTGTCCAGAGTTAAAATATTTAAGCTTTTTGTTGTCCTCCGTGACAGAATTTACAGCCAGATGTTACGTAGCTCCCTCTCACAAGGAGAAAACATGGGTGATCTGGACAACGCGAAGGTAAAATTGTCTCTTTTTCAGACAAACATAAACAAGGATACACCAAATGCAGTTCTCCTTTCACTATCTGTGTTGGAAATGAATGAATGACCTTACATTTTGGAGGGAATGTAACATTCATTTTAAGTTTGCAATAGACTATTAAGAGAAGGCTGCATTTTATAGCTACATGCAATACTAGAATAATTACATAAGATATTAGACACAAAATAATTTTATTCAATATATTTTATTCCATTACCATAGCAACATATAGTCAGTATTTATTTGTTTTTCCTGTGCTGTCCAGAAGGTGTTGTTCGTCTACCGTCTGCCTGATTCCATATGAATGCAGCATAAATGGTACATATATGTGTGTCTGTGTCTTTGTGTATGGGCACTCCAGCATCTTTATGTTTTTTCTCTTCCCCTGAAGCACTTCTTGGCTTTATACTGTATCTCCTTGGTGGTATGGTTGACATTAAATGTGGAATTCCCTTTTGTGAACACCATAACCCTGCATCTTTAACAATGCAGAATCCTTTACATATGCAGCAAATGAGCAGCTCCTCTCTATGTTGGTTTAAACAGCCTATAATGAAGATGATCATCTCAGAGGGCAATACCAAGAATGCAAGTCTGCTCTTTTTTACTGCCACCGTAGTAATAAAGCTGCTATGAGCACTTCCCCACCATGAAATTTTTATACTTTGATATAACTGCCAGCTAACTGCACCGCAAAATTAAGTGAAATTAAACACAATCAAATTTGCACAGCTGGCAGTGGGGACAGAAGAATGGAATTGTCATATTGTTGGCATGGAGAAATGGTGCAAAAAATGAAAGCAGCTTGTTCTTTCTTGTTTTTAAGTGGGATCACACTTGGCAGAACTATAGTGTCACTCAGTTCAGGCTTCTGCTGTGTTTTCAGGTTGGTTTGCTTAGCCTTAAAACCCAATTTTAACGATAAGGCTGGTGATATTCTACATTTTACTCATTGTAAATACAGACCCTGTCTT
>LKNJ01000142.1:174613-317362 GCA_002120245.1 Maccullochella peelii | reverse complement strand
GCTGGAATCCTTAGGTCGCTGGTTCGACTCCGGCTCGAAGGAGGAGGCTTTTGTGATTGAAGCTGCCTGTGCTAGAACTGATGAAACTGGCATCTGTGGCTCAGCAGGTAAAGAATGCAGACTGGCCAAAAAGTTAAGGGATAACTTAGCAATGGATTTTGACATCGTTCCACTGCAGTGGCCAACCAAATACATGCAAGTATATCTTCCTGGCACATTACTTACTTGTAATGTGAACAGTGTGTGTTTATGCCGATCTTGCCTATATACAAGCAATTACATAATTTTGTAAATTGTATAGTTACTGCACAAGTTACTCTAATGCTTTGCCCCCGTTTTTTCTAATATGTGTTTCTTTTTTAATAATTTAAGCTATTAATCTAAGTCATCCAAATTAAATAACATTATACCTAGTTTGTCCATGCCCTCTAGAACAACACACAGAAGCGCTTTACCCCACTATCGCCAGGACGACATCATTTGTCTGTGCTGTCACACATCTCTTGAAAAACACAACTTGATATGACGAGGCTAAAGTTTGGTTAGGTTTACACAAAAAGAACTTAGTTTGGTTTAAAGAAAGGTCATGTTTGGGTTACAGTGACGGTTAGGGGAGTTTCGTTGACATGGTTGCAGTAACATACGCGTAGCTAAGGAACGATCGCGGTCATGCTTTAAAAAATGTGTCCATGAACCCCGACTTCCTCGGATGCAACATTCACTGACTCACTCACTCACACACACACACACACACACACACACACACACAAAGCACTGCTCCAGGCTATGTTATGTAGCCAACAGAGCTGCCAGGAGAGAACGTGCCTGTCTGTCTGTCTGTCTGTGTTCCTGCTTGTCTTTCTGGCTGCCTGCCTGACTGTATCTGTCGGCCTGTCTGACACAGGTTGCCATTAATTCATTGGGTAAATGAATGTTTGCAAGTCTGGAGTTGAAGCCTTACAATCTCTCTCAATAGAAACCTGTCAGTGGTGGAAATGTTTTACATTACGTTTGAGGCAGTTCGCTGACACTTATCCTGAGTGACGTTAGTGAGTGAAAGGTAAAATCAGTTTCAATTTGTAGATTACCAAAAGTTAAAAAAAATTAAATAAACAGGTAAAAAGTCACTTACAGTGATCAGGGATTTAGGGCCTTGTGTGACCATAGAAAGCTTGTTTAAGAGCAAAATACTGGAAGAAATAATGTAAGAGACAGCTAGGACTAAAGTACAGCATCATCTTGAACTGCTATGTATAAAATGTATATGCAAACTGACATACAGGCCAATACATGTGTCTTACAACTGAAGGAAAAAGAAGTGTATTGTATGTGTGAAAGACACTATCTCGAATTCTCTCTTTAATTTGTTTTCAATGTTTAGGTGCTCATTCAGTGATGTATTTGTGTATGAGTGTGTGTCATCCCTGCGGCGGAGCTCAGTGGTTGTGTTGAGCCTGAGGTGGATGGAAGTGTCTGGGCAGGTTAACATCTCAGGGTGCCACTGTCAGCCAGCTGTCTACTATAGTCCTGCTGCCAAAAATCTGACTCGCTAGCCCTGGCATCTGAGCCAAAGCCCTGCTGTCAGCGGTGAAAACTGCATACCTGCAACATGGACTTAGTTCCAAAACATAGGATGGAGATTTAATGACTCATACAAACTTCCATTACCACTTCAATGTCATGGAAGGCTTGGGTGGTTAGCTTGTTGATTAACATTCAGATGCAAGCACAAGGCATCCATTTGTTCTCAGTGTTGAGATACATAAATGTTGCAGGACAGGTATTATTCCAAATCACAGAACAAATCCCCAGGTAATACTAATTCTGTTCATGGTTTAGTTTTTGGAACTATTTTGCATGAGAATCCACATATTTGATTGATTTGTTTTGTGGCGCAGGACATTTAGAGTATCAGTGTCAAAATATACATAGATTCTTTGTCCTGAAAAATTGCAGACATATAATTAATCGATGGGCATTCATCTCAAAAACAGTGCCATCGGGCTTCAAAAACCCAAATTAAATTCTTGTAAAAATATGAATTGTCACATACATCCTACTAGTTACAGAAATGTGTTTTTTCCCAAACCAGGCACACATGTGTGCTGAAAAAACTATATAATTTAATTAAGCTGCAAATTACCCCTGAATCATTTTAATCATATATTCCCAGACATGATGAAAAGTCACTCTGCAGGATTGGAGACAGACAGACAAATATGAGGGTTTTTGATCATATGAAGGGGGTCTGAATAAACCAGACGCAGACACACAAAACCCCCCCACTACCTGTACATTCACATGGATGTGGTTTTGGTCTAATGGGGGCTGTGGCTTTTTGGTGAAATTTGCTTTCATTTTAGTGTTCAGCACCTCATTGAATATTCCTCTACAATGTGACATCCATATCACAAATACAAGTTACCTGCACAATTTCTGTCATAATTTAATTTATTTTAAACCCAAGTAGTCCTGTCTCAAGTCCTGGCCCGTAAAATCTAGATCAAGGATAAACATAGCAGGCAAAACGCAGTAATGAAAAGGAATGAAAGAAAAAGTTGACGGTTACTCAATTTATCTTCCTCAGTAAATAATTATTTGAAACATCACAGAACATTTTTTGATTTCTGTGCTTATAAATCTCTCGTGGCAACCTTCACCTTTCTTCAGTCAAGTTTTTCAGCGAAGAAATATACCGCGCTTTGTTATAATTGAAAACAAACTAAATTCAGTGAAAGGTAAAGTTTAGAGGATGGCAAGCACTGACAGTTGAAAAAAGCGTTCACTGTCTGGTGCTATTATTATGATTTTTTTTGCTATCTTGTATTGTGTTGGAAGAAAACTGTGGGTTTGTATAGAAGCATGTTTGCCAAATTCCCATAGACCAGGATGACAAATTCTATGTGTGTGGCTTGCCTGTATAATTATATGTCTTTTTGCCAACACTGCAAAGATAAACAGTGATGCAATATCCCTACCTGAAGAGGTTCTGCTTGCAAAGAATCTTTTTGTAAATCATGGCTCAAAATGTGTTTTTCAGACGAGCTCATGTTGTGTGTTTTGTTTGCAATTTGTGTTGCTTTTATGAAATGCAATCCAATCTAGTACACATTTTATTTGTGTGGCATTGAAAACTAAGTCCTGGACATTTCAAGAGTTCAAGGCATCTCAACCGCAGTGAAAGTTACAGAGAGGCAGTTTACTTTGGATACAGAGACAAACTTCTGTTTACAGAGGGGAGGGGAAGCCAAAGGCCCACTGCCCACATTTCTGGCCCTCCCCAGCTGTGATGTTGTGTGGTCTTCCCCCTGTGGGTCACCTGGTCAGTCTGCACCTGAGGCAGAAAATGACTTGACTTGTGGGTCTAAATGGAGTTTCAGATATTTCGAATTAAGTTTCACACATTATCTCGTACATTCCCAGGGGAGATTCCCTGAAAAAAACTTCAAAACTTAGACCAATGCCCATCTGTTTCACTTTATCACAAAAAGCTATCACTTCATCGCCCTCCTCTAAAATACATGTATGTCAGATGCATGAGTACATGTATCAGACACACACATATATATATATTATATATATAGTGTATTAGAAAAATCTATCTGGATATAGTGTGCCACCAGTTTCACAGATGTTATATTGCTCAATAGATAGCTGTAGTGAAGCTAGTATCAGTTAGGCTAGACTAATGAGTTGGACAGTTTCACAGAAGATAAAGGCTGGCACCTAACCCCCAGTTTGGTCCAGTGTTGCAGTGTAGTGTAAGCAGAAATGTGTGGAACTGTATGAGAAAGAATGATAAAGCAAAAATCTTTTTAGCAAAAAAATAAATATAATCAATCCAACCTTGCCCAAGATTTGGTCCTCAATTACCTAGCCCACACTCTGTTGAAAGTCATATACAGTTTTCTGGGTAAAAATATTGTATTGTACAAAATTGTATATATGAATTTGGGATGCAATTCTATGACAGAAATGTACATAGGACTAATAGTGTCTCATTTTAAAATTTAAATTAAATCTGTATATTACACTAAAAACAGACATTGCTGTCTGGAAAATCTTATTCATGCTTCCAGCTAAAGCTCACTTCATGACCACCCAGTTAGAGAAATTCAATTCACCACATTACAAAACCACGCCAGTCACAGACTGCCGTTAACATGTCGAGAATAAACCACATCTTCTCCTGTAACAGAACTAATAAATTAGCTGTTTTGGGTTAAGGACTGTGCGTGCAGAGCAAATTCACTTACAATGCATTTCTCTGGCAGTGGAGAGGATGGAAAAGAAAGGGGCAAAGGAAGCAGAAACGGAATCTAAAATAAGAGGTGAAAACAGGAGAGAAAGAAGAAGGGATGAAATGACAAGGCAAGCTGGAAGCTGGAATTTAAAAGGGTGACACAAGGGAATGAGGGTAGCGCAGAGAAGAAGAAAGGAAAAGAAGAAAAGATGCAAGACAAGATTCAAGAAAACAGGAGATGAGAAGGTAAATGCGCACAAGAAGTGATTGAAGAGAAAGGCGCAAGAGGTGAGGAGGGGAAGGAGGAGAGTGAAGGAGAAGCAGGCTGCTGAGAGGGCAACACCAAAGGTCAGGGAGAGCCAATCAGGATCTACAGCATCCTGCATCCAGCGTCACTCCATGTGTCTGATGGGAAATCCCACTGCGAAGCCACTGACCTTGAACAAAGAGGAGAGAAGAGAGATGGTAGATACTGGGAGAGGAGGAAAAAGAAAATAGAGTTGGATGGGTGTATAAAGGGAAGAAGGTGAGTGACAAAACACAGGGTAAAGCAGTAAATAGAGAAAAAGGAGGCAGATGGCAAAAAAGTGCTAACAATTAGCATAAATTACATAAATTGGAAAGTAAGTACGGGGAGTAGGGAGGTAAGAGGACCGAAAACATAAAAAAAGGGTTAGGAGGAAAGAGGAAAGGGACAGAGAGTGAAAGGAAAACTGGGTGGAGAGAGGACAGGAAGGGAAGGGATATAAGGAGGTTGATTTGGAAAATGGGAGATAGACAAACAGAGATGGGAAAGAAATGGTGATATTTTTTCATCATTTGTCACAATAAACTAAAAATGTCTGTAAATAGATCTGACTTGGCAGTTGTAGCTTGGAAGAGCTTGAAAGTGGCATGGGGAACGCAGGAAAAAAACCCCATTCAATCCAAATAATTCTCAGCTGCAACAAAAAGACAAACTTGGCGAGAATTCTTATCTTGCATCCTGACTTATCTACCGCACTGCATGATATTTTCAGTCAAATTGCCTCACTGTATACTGGCAGGTAATCTTGCTAATTCCAATAAAAGGTATTTGCTTCAGGTGCTAAGGGTTGCTTTGTCCTAAAGTTGACTGTTTGGCCAAATAAGAACCACTCATGAAGCCTTAAATAAAAGTTACAGATGCACCTGAGAATGCAAGTCTCTGCTTTGTTCCAGTTTAACAACAGAAGAAGTGTGTGTCAGCAAAACAGGTTTTACAAACTATGCGTTTCACTGCTCGTTGTGTAAACGTGTGATTTGTTTGGTTGAAGGCTGGATGCCGTCTTTAAAGAGAAGGAAGCTAAATTGAATTATGGAGTTTTCCCTCTTAAGGCTACGTTGGCTCTGGAGTGGAGTTAATTCAGTGTCTTTGTTTAGGTATGAATAAATCAGAACGCTCTGTAAAAATGCACCTTCAGTTGAGACTCAATGAGGCTGTTGTTACAGTCGTCATTACAAATTTCATTAAATGACCTAGCATACACACACACAGCCATCTGACAATCCAATCAGTCTTGGAAACAACAGTATATATCTTTCTAATAACCTTTACAACACATACAGAAGCTGTGTGTGAGTGTTTGTGTGTTTTGGTGCGTATTGTGCAGCCTGACTAATTCTCCTCTTTGTTTATGGCTCATTAGCACTGACAAAGGGCTGGACTAAATGCAGCTGGGGGGGAACAGCAAATTAGGGATTATTAGCCCATTTGCTGATTAGGGAAGTTAGCTACAGTTTCACTAAAGCACTGAAGACAGACGAGGAGATTACTTGTTGGGCGAGGACTAGCCAGCTGCACAATCAACTCTGTGACCAGCACACACGTGCATAGACCACAGCAGCAACAAGTGTCCCATTTGCCTGTTTCAAAGCTAAAAGTCTCACACACATACACACACACACCTCAGACGCTCAGTCCACATGTGGTTAAGCGTCTTTCCTCTGTCCGCCTCTCAGATGAGACGAGCCTCGGGGCACTGCTGTCTAATGAGCCGCTGGCTGCTCTGCGTTTGTCCTGTCAGAACAGAGAAACGACCTCGCTGCTTGCGCTGAGGCCGTGTTATCTCTGTGGGGAAGCTAGCCGGAGCTGCCGCATCTTTAAAAGGATTTAGTGCAGCTGAGCGTGAAATCCCAATCTCTCATGGTGGTGCATATCCTTATTTAAACAGATGTTGAAACCACATCCACCTGGAAGCAGGGGGTGTATGATCACCTGAGGGCTTATCTGTCTGTCTGTATATGTTTGTTTATTATTGATTGTCGATTACATGTAGAGTCACACATATAGCCTACAATATGTACCTGTGTTATGTACATGCCATGGGATGTGTTTCTCTGTTCTTGCATCAGTGATCGTCATTGTGCCACAAGTATCAGCTGGACTTTTTTTATTTATTTATTTATTTTTTTACAGTTTGGAAGAATATTGAAAATGCAAACATCATTTTTAGTCTGGTATATGTACACAAAAACTCTGAAACTGTCATCCATCATAAAAGAATAGTCCAAATTTTCTGCATTGCTTTGCATCTGACAAAAGGCTCAAACTGTTTTTTTTGGGTCATAAATAAAAAAGAAAAAACAAACAAAAAAACACAATTTGATGCAGATAAATTACCTTTTGATACTCTGTGCCGCCGCTGTATTTAAAACCACTGCCAATGAAACTGAAACCAGTTAATTCTAGCTTTAGCTTTTGTCAGTCAGTACTGACAAAAGCTAAGCTTTCACAAAGATCAACACACATCACAGGAAGTGACATATTCTATGGATTCAGCAGCATTTTGCACGAGAGAATGCACGAGAACAAAGTAGACGTTGGAGAATTTCCAAAAAAAGGCACGGTTGTTGCAGCTGCCCTGATGAAATCATCGTTGTTCTCGTTGGTTGGTCAGGTTCATCACATCAGAGTGCACATACTGTACCTCTGAGTAGAGTATCTATGGTATGGAGAGGCTGTGTTTTTTTTATGTGGTGCTAATGTAGGTCTGAAGACTGCACAGACTGCACATATAAAATGTTTCACTGGCTGCGACTGGTCACCACTACAGAATTGTTCCTCCACCCTCCCATTGCACCACATGGTAGTGATCAGGCATTCAGATACATCGCTGAAGAGACAAAAAAGGGACAAATCCAAAAGATATTCCACAAATTACCTAAAAAGTGCAGGTAATCCATTCATTGTCACTGTTTTGGCACCATGCATTGGAACATAAATCAAATGCATAATGGATAAACACAAGCACAAGAACACATACTGATAAAGACACATACTGAGTGTGTAGGAGGTCTGCTGCAGTCGGGATGAAGCAGGAAGCAGAGGGAAGGAAGCCGTGACACAGACATCAGCGTGTTGCTGTCAGCGCTCTGCGGCGTGTGTCGGCTCAGTGCCGAGCGAGAGGGGAACCCCGCTGAGAGGAAAGTCCACTGAACAGCTCATCACACACGAGTGTGACTCTGTGTGTGTGTGTGCGCGCGTGTGTGTGAGAGGGAGACAGAGAATTACAGAACTGCTGCTGCTATAATTCATCACTCTTCATGATGTACTCCTACACACTGTTGCACTCTGTGGGTTTGATGTTCATATGCACACAGTTACTGAGTGATTATATTAAGGCATCAGTTACAATGTTAACATACATACATACATACTTGTAATAGGGAGGGATACTGAAGTTTCACTTGTTTACAATGCGAATCAACTAGTTTAAAGAATTTTCTTGAAACAGGTGTAAATTCAGTGGAACTACTGGAGTCAGGCAAGATACTGAGAGGGAGAATAATCCCCTGCGTGCCATTTTTATGTCCCTTATTATTTGTCTTGAATCCAGATTAATGACTGCAATAACTTTAGGTAATCTTTATTCATTGAGGGACTGAGCATCAAAATTATTCCCCACACGTCTTTAACTCACATTTTTATTTTATGTTACAGTATAATGCAATAGTATAGAAGGGTAAAATACAATATTGTAATGTTGGGAAATGCATGGTTTTCTAAAAAAGAATTTAAAAAAATCATAAACATTTTAGTTCATTTTTTGCCAGCAATGACAAACAGCTGATTCATATTTTAACATCCTCTTCCTCACTCTTCTCTCTTTTTCAGTTTCCTCCTCCCTCATCTTGCTCTCTTCTCTTCTCTGGCTTTGCTTCTCTGCTCTCTGCTCTGTTCAGGGTCAGTGGCTTCTCGGCAGGACTTCCCATCAGAGGGATGAACCGAGACTGGACACAGGAGGTTTCTTGCACTTTGTAAGACGTCCCCGCGGGCAGCCAGCAGAGTGCCTTCCTCCTCCCTTCCCCTCTTTTAAAGGTGAAAAAGGACTGAACCACACTTAGGAAGTGAACTGTGGAGTATTTCTCCTGTTAATCTGTAGTGTCTGAGCAAACAAGAACAATGCCACTCAAACCTGGGTGGCACCAAATAACGGAAATGCTTTGCAATTCATTAAGTGAGAATGTAATCTGAATGAAATGCAAGATACAACTACTGGAAACACATTTCATAAGTCAAGGAGACGCCTTTTGGCCAGCAGTTCCTCATATGTAGAAAGTCTACCATAATATAATGAACCCTTATTCAGACCTGTGTCTCAATAGTAAAACACTTCAAAAAGGTGCAATTGGATTTGGGTGAGATTTAATTTATAGGTGGAGGACACAATATCATGGTCCCCCATTTTATCTAATGCACTTTAGTGCTGTAGTCCTGTAATTAGTACTACCTTTTGCAACACATAAAGCTGGGATATGCTAGAAACTAACTAACGCGCATGATGTGTCTTCCAACCACGTCCAAAGCCAAAATCGTTTACACCTGTTGCAAACAGACTCAAAAAGGTGGGGAGATGTGATAATCATTCAAATGAGGATAATGAAACTGGGGATAATGGTCTTTCCTTAAAGGCATTACACACAAGTAATTGTGCAAGGAACAAAAACATCTAATCCTCCTTTCCTACACCTGACCAATCGCTGCGTAAAGTGGGATCGTCACATTTTCGGTTATTGAAATTGTGAGATGAAGCCCCCCCAAATTCTGACATCGGGAAGGTTTGGGGAAACGGTCTGACCATTTGACAACTTAGTTTAGAGTACACTGACACCTTTATAATTCTCAATCTTGGTTGAGACAGAGGTGACTTCATTACATATAAGGTTTTTTTTTCTTCCATTACCCAGCCCAGATTGGTTTGAGCTAATTTTCTCTCTTTGTTTTAGAAAGTTGTTGTAATTCTTGCGGAAAGACAACGTTCTTTACCTTACGGAACTTACAGAATTATGGTGAGGAGAGCTGCGACTACACCTCTGGTCATAGAAAGTGAAGAAATATATATGAGGAGAAAATCCAAATTAGCTGCTAGTAACAGACCCTGAAAGTACTTTTACAATCCGATTTTTGCTGTGGGCTTTTTTGCAGCCAGTGATCGTCTTAGCTGAAGCATATTTACACCACCATACCTGTTTAGTCTCTCTGCTGCTGGTCTCTGATTGGCTGCTGTTTAAAAGTTCTACCCCTATAAACTGATAATATCATAGTCTTTTTTTTAATTAAATCTGTATTCTTGTTCACTTGTGGTGTCTTTCCTGATTGAAATATTTATTTATGTATGCTTGCACTATCTATTTGTGCAGCCGGAGCCTAAACAAGCTGTTAGTGTCCCTGCTCTCCTTTCCCACTGCTGTTCATCTCCTTCCCCGTCCTCTCTTCGCGATCTCCTCCCTGCCTTCCCATGTCTTCCACATACTTCCTCTCATAGCTGAATGAAGGTTAAACACATGCACACTTATCTGAGTTGTACGGAGTAGCAGGACATTACATAATCTACTCCACCTTATCAATCTTTCCCATTTTTCTTATCTTGGCGGTCGATCGGAATTTCAACTTCGATGGTGCTACCGCTTCTCTGATGCAATTTAGATTGTTCCCCCCAGGTGGAGGAATGGCGTCTCAGCGGGATGCTGCTAAATACCCACATACATTCATTCACTAGACAAGAATGAGATTTTCCAAATCCTGCTGGAGGAGGACAGTAACCTCTTATCTCTGATCAGCTTGTTGTGTTTTACTTTAAACTCTTAATGAGCAGTTTTATCTCCACACCACCTATATCCACCATTATCTGTCATACATCAGCCATGAGAGGAAGAGGAGGAGGAAGCAGAGGAGACTTAAGTAAGTCATATTTATCTCTCTGTGTTGCAACACTGAATTCTTTGCCATAATCGGATGAGAAAATGACGAAGCCATTTTGGGTTAATTAGGGACTTGACCCTGTGGAGAACGGGCTACACGGTTTATCTCCTGCTCTAACAAGCGTGTGGCTAACAGCCGGTTAAAACACCACTTATTTACATTTAGAGTGAATCTTATGGCCCCAGCAACCCTTGACGGGAACTTTACAACTCGCACTTACAAAGAAACAAATGTGTTTAAGTGCCGGCTTTTAAAAAAGTAATTAACCCATTTGTTCGAATGTCACGGTTCGTGAGTTTTTTTCTTTTTTTTTACACTGAGTGAAGGTTTGATTAGACATGGCATCGGTTTGTTATCCACTTAGGAATTTCTGTCCATTTCATCTCACCACGTGTCCGGAGGCAAACTCCCATTTCTGCTGCTAGATTGGTGGGTATGAAATCAGAAAGTTAACGTCAAATTGCCGTGAGAGAGAGATGTGTTCAGCTTGGCTGTTCCTATTTAGAAATTAGTTAAATCAGCTTCTGGTATCTCTCCGGCTCTCTAATCAAATTGTCCCTGCTTGACACTCAATTTTGATGTCGACAGCTGTGGCCTGTCGGTCTTATGCCCAAATACTCACAATAGCACACACATGCACTAAACTGCATGCTCTCGTGTCTCCTTGTGTCCTGCAAACGCGATAGAAAACAACACATACTTGATTATGTTTGCAGGAAACAGGAGACATGAAACATGCAGTTTTGCACACCATGCAAATGCATTCATGTTCTTTTATTCTCTTAAATGTATCCACTCAACAACTCACTACACTCAACTCCAACTTTTCTATTTGCACATAATTTGGAGCAGGCTTCTGAGAGGTTTATGATGCCACTGACGACTGAGACCTCCTTGGACCCCTGAGTCTCTCATTTCAAAGGGCCCACGTATGTAACATGTAACAGTGCCCACTGTCCACCTTCTCATGTAACAAAAGCGTTCTCCTCTACACAACTTGTAAAATCTCCACGTGCAAGAGGGATGTAAAGAGGTTCTGGGTGTGCACCCAAGACCCTTTAAACTGGACATGAATGAAAGTATATATATTATATTCACTGAAAATAAAGAAACAAAAAAGAATGGCTGTCTCCTGCTCTCTGCACCGATTCCTTAAAAAAGGTATAGTCCAGCATTTGATGGGCGGATGTGGCATGGGTGGGTCGCCATTATTTGTAGGTTCGACGGATTGATCCCCAGCTACTGTTCTCCTGTCCACATGTTAAAGTGTCCTTGATCAAGACAGTTAATCCCAAATTGTTTCTGGTGTACATGTGCTGTAAAAATCAAAATACAGAAGTAAACCTGGACAAAAGCACCAAATAGATGTAATTTAATTCTAATCAATCTGAACCTAAACTTAACTCTAGGCCTTAACTCATGCCTCATGACCATCTCTGGAGGCACACATGACATGGTGGTAATGGAAAGCCAAAGCATCGGTACACACACACACACATACACACACAGAAAGAGGGAGAGATGGGGATGTTCGCTAGTTGCATTATTGATCCATCAGGCAGCTGACATTTCGCTCCCCAGGTTGTCTGAGGGCAGCAGCGATTTCTCTCCAACTCTCGAGTTTTCTTTGAAGCCATGTTTTTCCATGTGTGCAGCAATAACCAATGACGTATGCTGCTGACATTTCATTGGCTAATGTGACGAGTCGCTTCGTTGTACTGCCAATGCTACAAGAGCAATGATGAAAATATCGTACGACATGTTTGAAAAATGATGTGTGATGTCCCAGAATAAATTGAGAATGGGACAGAAATAATCAAGGACTAGACGATGATCTCACACTACACAACACTTTATAGATATTTATAGTACCACTGGCATAAGTCCTAACTCTATAACCCTCACTTTAGAGGATTTCCCTCATCGTCCCTATCCTTGTAAAGAACATTTTGTCCACATGTGTACCATTTTTCATTTAAGTATAGAAATACAAGAAAATGTACACAAACACGAACACACACCTCACACCCACTCTCCCCCTCAAACCAGTTATAACACACACAGTCCGTCAGCTCTCTGCAGCACAGCTGTGCGCCACTGACGCAATCGCAGGTCTCGAGGAATGGCTTAAATGTTGCGAGCACAACTCTCCCACTCCGAACACAAGCAAACCATTGTGGGTACGCTGAGTGCTGGTAACAGCTGGACCACACGGCGGTTATCTTGGACCCCAACCCTGTGGTGATGACAGGATCAGCTTTAGCCAAAAGCTGCCTTATCCGTGGTCGGCACATGGTAACATGATGGATGGATGTGCAGACAGGCCAGAGGAGCGAGCTGGCAAAGAGTGACAATTTCTATACTTATACTGGGTGGCAACGGCCTTGTTCTAGACTTTTAACCCATGTGTTAATTAACATGTAGTGTGTCGAAAGTTCAAAGTAATACTAAAAGCTGTTTTATACATGATTTATGTATGAAAATCAAAAAGGGTTTGCAACAGACAAGTGTAGAGTGTTCCAGCTCTGCTAAATTTAAATGCTTATCTTATTTACCGAAACAAAATGTGTGGATACTTCCATTGTGAAAAAGAGACAGTGCTCCATTTAGGCAAAGCTCAGAGTCAACATGACTCAGATATAGTTTTGATTTCTGGCTTTTGAAGTTCACATGTTTTCACTCTGTAGCCACCAACATACAAATAACCTGGTGTGTATTAAATGTGCCTACAACACAACTTAAGGAATTTTTTTAGGGCTGTATTCTTTTTCAGGTACAATGACTTTCCCCAAAGGTTAACACAGTGGAATGAGACCTTATTAAAGAAAGTCTAACATTATTTTAAGTAATACAGTTGTAAATAAAATAATAATACAACAAATCAGTGTTTTCCAGTGTTTACCAGGAATTTCTCAGTCAGAAAAACAGTTTGACAGGTTGAAAATTAAGGATAATATTGTTTAGAGTATTTCTGGGTTTATTTCCTATGCAGACTTTAAATTAAAAAGGTGAAAAAACTCAAAATCTCTACATGGAGGCAGGAAAAGGTGATTGTAATGTTAAACTTTTGCACCCACAGGTAGCAACACACAAATTCGTATTCTCTTCTTCGATTACTTACAGTATCAACATACATTTTGAACAATATGCCTCCACAGAAACAGGCCCCCTCCCAGTGACCCCACGCAGATGTCAGGATTCCAGTGAGGTACGTGTCCATCATCGGGTGTGTATATTTATGAGAGGATTACGATTGGCCCTCTGCTTCCTGCAACCTTTGACCCTAGTTTATCCCCAAATGTTATTGGCTCATGAGTGATGTTCAGGCTCTCCTTTGATATTCTCAGTGCACGTGCATCATGCTTTGACAGAAAGCTGAGGACAGTCTGTTTTTAAGGCAGCGGTTCTTTCATTTTCTTTGGTATTGATTGCAACATGTCTGTCAATTCTGGAGAGTTTTTCCCTTTGAGCGCAAATAATGCACTCAGGAATTTCTTTCTTTGCAGACAAAGATATTTATATTTTTTGCTTATCGTGATCAACACTGGCATTTTAATGTTCCACTGGAGTTAAATGCAATACGGTGCTGATTGTTGAGCATGTTTACTCCTTCAAACAAAGAAGCATTCATGAAGGAAAACACAGGTTGTATTTTATTTACAAGATGTATGAATTATATGGCTTTTTACCTGTCTCTTTCCTTAACATGCACAGATATACACACACACACACACACGCAGATTGACAATAAAAAGGCAAAAGCATTACAGCTAAAAAAAAAAAAATCACACAAACCCAAAACTAACTTTCCAGGAGGTCCATGGTAGATGTCCACCTTTAGATAGCAAAAAGGAAAAAAAGTCCTGCTTCTGTCCCACTTGTATTCATCATACTGTAACATTCACAACATGATGCAATGCTTGCAGCTCTGAGTCATAAGTCAGACGTAACACCTGTCTGAGTTGGGCTGAAATATTTCTCAGTCTGAGATTTTTCTGTCAAATATTTGACACAAAATGGTCATTTTCATTAGGCGATGAAGAAATATATAAAAAACGAGACGTTAAGTATGTAACTAAGTAGCTTAAGGATGAATGTCTAGATTCCTGACACATGTGTTACCTGTCTGACTTTGGGCTCACTTCATTTGCGCGATGGGCTGACACATGCGAACGAAGTGACATCTACTTTGAAAATTCAAATGATAAAAAAGGAGGGAGGAAGAGATGTTTGTGTCTGGGAGAGCTGAACTGAGCGAGTCACCGAGGCTTTGGCTCTGAGTCAAATAATTCCCTGCACCAGCTGATGTTAACATGAGCAGCAAACAAATGAGGCCTGGGAATAAATCCTGTCATATCTGTCTCCATACTGAAGGAAGAAATGCTGGAGGGAGTGGACTTCCACTTTTGCCATATTGGGCACATTCTGTCAAATCATTGCGGTGATGTTTCTGCACTGTACTTCCTTGAGGTCACCTGCCAGTTATTCAGTGAGGGAGCTACTGTGACGTCTTCTTTAGATTTCATATTGATGAAGTTGGAGCCTCTGTACGTTGAGCTCTTTTCTTTGTGTGTTAGCCGTGGGGGCATCCATAGCTTATATGCCAATTGTCAAATTATTTAAACAAGACCTCATGCCTACATGACAAATTAGCTTGTATGTTGGCGTTGTTACGGTTCCGGCTGGTAGTTGTAGGAGGTGGACCCAAGTGCAGACAGACTTAAGGGTAGGATCGGTATAGTGGTTTTATTGCGGGTATGAGGAAAGACAAATGGACACAAAAAGTCTAAACAAAGAAGCACGAATAAACTCACAGGCATGGAACAAAGCACGAAGAACAAGGAGCACGGAACATCTAACAGAGGGTATGACCCGACAAAGCACAACGCAAACAAAGGCATATGTAGAGCGGGGCTAACGAGGAAATCAAACACAGGTGAGTAACTGGGAACAGGTGAAAGCAATCACAAGGACAGGAACACAGAGGAAACAAGAGACACGACTTCAAAATAAAACCAGAAACCACACAAAGACTACAAATCAAAAATACAACAAGAAACAGACTAAGACCATGAATCCTGACAGGTGTCTTGCAAGATGACCCTTATGACTGTGTTTTCTGATCTGCCACCTCTATGGTTCCAGTTTGGTTGAAGGAGTAGTAGTTCAACTTTTTTTGACATACGCTTATTTGCTTTCCCGTCGAGAGTTAGATGAGAGGATCAATACCGGGCTCATACCTGTACCCCGAATATTAAGCTGGAGCCAGCAGGGGGTTAGCACAAAGACTGGAGGCAGGGAGAATCTTGGCTGGGCCGTGACTTCCTGGAGTTCCCTGACAACCTCACGGTGATCACAAAACTCCAGGAAGTCACTGCGCTCAGCCAAGAAATAGTTCCACCAGTCTCCACTATCAAAGTCACCCACTTTGTAACCCTCCTCCGTAATCCTTGTTCACACATGCAGAGACAAAGACTCAAAGATCGGCTGCTGAACTTCCCAAACAACAAACAACAACACTCAGTGGTACGATGTGAGGGAGTTTAGAAAGTTTCAACTTTATGCAGAAGCAACCATTAGCACTTGTCCTGAACGACACTGGGACTGGGACTGGCTCGAGGGCAGATACAGGACGTCAATCATGCCAGCTTGTACGTCACTGTTGTAGGTAAATAATACTGCAAAGCTGGCTACAGTATTCTGTATGCAAGATAAAAACCAGAGGGAAACAAACTAATCTGTTGTGCACCAGAATAGCGGCAACATCGGAAAATAACTGCCCATTTGGAGCTGCATATGTGAATGACTTGATCAAGGTTCAAGGTTCAGCTTTATTGTCATTGTACAATACAGGATTGCATAATGAAATGCAGCTGTCCACTCTACACACATAGGAAATGTATAAACAAATAATCACATATTTTCAATAAGAATAGAATAAATGAGTATGTAAAGTATGAAAAAGGAGAACTAAAGGAATAAATAACATTTTAAAAGAATTATATATACATATATATACCAAAATATGTACAATATGTGCAATATCAGTGTAATATGACAGTTATTAGCAAAAACTTGAGGTAATGAGGGTAGTGCAAAGGTATGGTACTGAGCATACCAAGACGACCAACATAACAGAAACGATGTTGAACCGTACGTGTGGTTACAAGGTGTATGTTTATTGTCTGTGGTACATATATATCACACTACATCTGTCTTTCATAATGAGTGAGAAAAGTCATTATTTGCAGGCTGCAAGAGGGTGTTTGACAGGTGGAAACAGTCTCAGTTTTTCTTGAACTGAGTCCAAACTAAACGGCTTTTGCTGCCACTTTGGTGACTTCCTGTGCACCAGACCCAACACTGGCTTTTGTATTAACATCTCTAAATGTAGAAGCTTTCATTAACTGTCTAGAAGTTGGAGTATTATTGTGTTATATACTGTACATTTTTGAGGGAGAGGAGAGAAAGTCCAGTGATTATTTACATTACATGGTAGAGTATTACTGTATATAAATCATTTTACATTTTTTGGGCAGCAGTGTGTGGTACATGCAGGGCAGATGCAGTGTGGGTAGTAATATGCACAAAGTGGAGGTGCATGGAACAGCCATGTATAATGAATGAACAGCTGAGCCGCTGGAGGATGAGGCGAAGTAGATGGTGGGTTTTTTGTGTTTGTTTTTTTTTGACATATCACATGCTAGCGTGTCATGCATTTTTCATTGGGCATGTCTGGTTGGGCTGCTGCTTGCCTAGGGAGCCAGACAGATGTTGCATGTGCCTGTGTGTGTGTGTGTGTGTGTGTGTGTGTGTGTGTGTCAGTGGGTACAAATAAAGCATCAAAAATGTGCATGAGTGTGTACCTGACTGTGAGGTTCAGGATCGATCTAAAATCTGTCTGCACAGGTGGATGGAGTGCAATATGCCACCAAGACAGGAAGTTCTAATAGTACATTTCACTACAGGTTGAATTACTGGTCGAAATGCACTTAGATACACACAAATAGTATGAGCCATTTAAAATATATTTAAAGATCACCAGTATGTGTGAAAAACAGACGTGATATGCAGAAGCAATGAGCAGATAGAGCTCAGCATGCAAATATCTACAATTTACAGTTGTATTAAGCATTCAGACGGGAAAACGGAGGCTAATAATTTAGCTGCACGTGAATACTTTCATTTACATTTTACATTTTTGCAACTCAGGAATAAGTAACATTTTCTAAATCACCAACATTACAAGCAACCAGTACTCAGACAAACATGGCATGTATTCCCATATTCATTACAATATTGATCTACACAAATACTAATAAACCAAAGGACTTTAACAATAATAACTGGCTTAAATAATAAGCCAAAACGTAGGCCTATTTATTGTTTTCTTTTGGTTTCCTGATGACATTGCCTGTCGGTTGGTCATCTGAAATTGACTCAGAAACAGACCAAACTACAAACAGGCTTCAACTGTTTAACAAAACATAATGTGATGATGTGGTCAAAGAGTGCATAACATCAACTCTGGATTGGGGTTTTATGTTTCTTAAAAAAATCAATGCATTTTATCCACAACCACCTATAGATTGTTTCTTTGAATTGAGCTGTGATTTGGAAAAAAATATGCTTAAATTATGTAAACAATCCCAGGAGATGGTTTATTTTGATGGAGACCCCCAGTGGGTCCCTATCTTATTCTTCAAACACTCATCCTCATCCTTTTACTCCTCATGCATCATGCATGGATATTGTTTGATGCCATTTTCAGTTCACAGAGTCCATTTTCTTGGCAGTAGTGTTCATCAAAACCTAATCCTAAACCCTTCTGCATATTATTCAACTTCTTCTGAGCCTCTCAAGAAGTTCTGGAGTGTCAGAGTTGACACTGTGTTGCTTTGATAATCTTATTCTTCCTGTGAAAATGATGTTTCATAAGAAAGAACTGTGATGTTTAAATCATACTACATAAAGGCAATCAAACAAAGAAGTATGAAGTTTTCCATCAGTTAAACTGCTGAGTTGGAATTTTTGCAGGGTTTTCTGTATATCCTGTTACCTATTCATGGCCCACGTTGTGTTTCGTAACTGTAATACTGTATATTATGTATTTTTAAAGATATATCACTCACTGCCCTTGAAAGCCGAGCACATCGTTGTAAATTAATGGGTCTTTGCCACCTCTTGTATGGTTTTTAACACATTGCTCATTTTAATTGTTAGCATTGGAGAGTGGCCAAGGTTTCCTTGTGGCCGTATTGCTTTTGGCTGTTTGCAGTTCTTTGGGAATTGTTTTTCCAGACTTGGAGAGTTCCCTCCCTTCTGGAGTGTGAGCCAGGACGAGAACGGAGCCCTGGGGTACTCCTCGTTTCCTGTGAACACACACAGCCAACACTGGGACGCAGCATACACACCAGTCACATACACATACAGAACTGTGCCCACGAAGCAGCCCCTGCTCCAACCTTGGCTCATAAGAATTACGTTCATGTGCAGCTATTTTGCATTAGTGAGTTACAGTACGTTTAGTGTTAAAGTAGGACGTGGTGTGTAAGAATGTAGAGGTCATGGTAGTGAATGGGTGTATAGGTGTCTGGCTTTAATGCTGGTGTCGTAGGTTTACATCCTGTCTCAAACTAGAGGACAGTGTTGATATTGTCATTATCTAACCACAAAGATGATCTTTCTTGAAACTTGATCAATTCATCAATCATTTTGTTCCCCAACTTATACTTTTGTTGCAATGACCACAAGATTTCCCTAACCTTAGTGATAGTGTCCTTACCCTGACTGTACCTCAATCATGCATCGATTGCATGGTTGGCTAACCAGCCACAGTTTACAGAGGCCATGAGCCACACATACGTGGTGAAAAGAAAGAAAGTCTAGCAGGGAGTCCCTGAACACTGATAGCCAAGGATTTATTATGAGAAATGGAAACCATGTTCCAAGATGGCACCCAGTTTATTCCAGTGAAATTTGCTCAAAAAAGTTAGGGCTTTTACATTTTTGGACCCATGAACATGCACAAGAGTCCTTTTCTGGCTGAGCCAGCTGACTCCCCAAACACAGAAATTATAATGGCTCTTTGAGGCTTTTTACTGGACCTAATGGCAGAGAGTGGTTTTGTGTTTGTGACTGTGAATTTGTTCATTGTTTTACAGCCATTTCTTTCACTTCATGTGACCTGCAATTCTGACTGTGGCCACTGTGCCAATTTTGCCGCACAGCCCTGCACATGTTCTGGGGGGGTTGCTTTGGACAAGAGAGCTAACTTTGGACAAGTTCAGTTTGGGGACCAACAGACTTGGCTTTTCGTAAATGCAACCACTTTTTAATTCTTGTCCTGTCAGCTGCTCTGGCTTATGTGTGCAGCTCCATGTTTTAGTGTCTCGTAAGAAAACACAGGTATACTGTTCAAACTGGAAAGAGTTGACAATGACTTGGGTCTGGGGATTCCAAGCAAACCAGATGACGTCAAACTCTTTTTTAACCTCTGCCATTGAAATCTATGGCAATAAACAATCTCCAAATACAAAATGTGCAGTGTCAATATTCTGTCTGATGCTTAAAAAAACCCCAAAACTTGGGCAGCAACTTTCGCAGCAAAATCTGCACATGAACATCATTCATAAGAGGTTACTGTACGGTTGCCCACTCATATTCAGTATGTCCACATGTACTAACTCAAAGTTACAACATAGCGGTCACTCGCCATATTAGTATTTGTGCTTGTACGCAGTATCAAATTATGATGTTTAAACAAACCTCAGGGCCGACTGGAGCCTGGCACCAAAGCAAACAAATATTTAGAGGTCAGTATACAATCATTAGTTTTCATAGTGGCCATGCCAGCTCAATGAAAGATTCTATTATTACAGCAGTGCACTTGGTCACTGATATAATTTGGCTAATCATAAAATGTCAAATAATAATTATATATGTATGTCTTGAATCAACCCTTTATGAAATGGGGGGGATTAAGTTTTCTAAATAACTCAAGAGTGCTGTGGAAAAGAACTGAAGCCATGTAAATAATTATTTTGTCTATTCAAACTGCCAGAATCATGATTTAAAAAAAATCTTTTTCATTTGGTGAATGTGATTATTAAAACTACAACATACTATCCATTACAATGATACCAGTGTCCTTTTCTTCAGCACCATTACTCAGCCTGTCTGTTCTGGTAAAACTGAGCTGTCCTGTTGCGGTTCCTCTTTGACCTTCTGTGTGTGACTGATGTTTTTATTGGTGTCCTACCGACTCTGGAGTGATGCGCCTATTACAGAGGTCACAGAGGTCCATTATGTTAGCCCCACCTCCTCCCTCCCTCCCTCTGCCATGGCTTGACAGCACAGCTCAGGCTGTCCATCCTTGTTCCATTACCTTGCAGAGAAACAAAAATGAACTTCTCCTCCCAAAATCTCTTCCAAAAACGTTCACAAGAAATAAGTCATCTCCACTCGTCGCCCCCACCTCCCTCTTCTCCCACAATTTAAATTTGTTCCACCTCATATTCAAACCCTCACATGATCCCTTTGCACAAGTTCCAGATTACATGCATGTCAGTGAACATCCAGCCCTGGATGGTCTGGGGGGTGGTGGGGGCAGTAATTGAGTTAAGCAGCTCAGACAGTCGTGTTGCTGTAAAAGGGAACTTAGGGCTTATTATCTGCGGTTCAGAGTTATTTACTGTGAGCATTTTTGGCATGGTCGCAATGCAAAAAAATTAGTTGTGGTCAATATCTCAATAATCTAGTTTCACTAATAGCACACATGTATTTCCATAAGATGAAAATGAGTGATTTTTTCTGACAGGACCGTGAAGGCAAAACTTCACAGTGAAGAAGAATAAGTTGCGATTTGAGAGCAATTACAAAAAGGTTCAGATCAAAACATAAGACACGTCCGGATGATAGCTCTAAGCTAAAGCTCTTAGCGAGGGGGTCTACTGAATTATTGACATCCTGCATACTTACCATATTTTCACTCTTGCCAAAGATGCCAAATGATGAGGGGGAAAACATATTCATCTATTCCCTAAGTGCTTCAAAGCACCCAAAGTGTAACCTAGACAAACTGAGCCAAAATACAAACACTTGAAAAGAATATGATGATGTGGAAGCCAAATGGTGCCGAGCAGCGTCTGTAACAGGAGGCAGTGAGGGGAGTTTTGAAGAGCCATGCTGGGTTGTTGGCGGTGATGACATTCAAGCCGCGACATAGCTCACCGGGATGCGATTTAGAGCGTGTTCTTCCACCTTCCAAATGATGGCACTTCTAAGAGGTGAAAATAGATCCTTCTGCCTTCTCGCAGAGTTCACAGACACTTTATTTCTGCTACTGAATCATGAAAGAGGTCTTTTTGGCTTTTGGAGCCATGAGGCACATTAAGCTTAGTTTCGGCTTGGTAACAAACCTTCCTCAGCTCATTAAAGCTAAGTTAAAAGTTAAAATAATGCTTATTCTATCAAAAAATCTGTGACATTTGCAGTCTTTGCAGCTAAACTCATTTTTCATTACAAATGTGTTATGATATGAACTCAATCTGATCTAGTTGAGGAAATAAAGGAATTAAATCCCTAAATCAGTCATGTCGCCCATCGGAGGTCAAATCTCTTTCATAAATTGAAGTTGTCCATCACTTTAAATTTTAACACCCTGTCACGTCTGATTTTGGGACAGCAGGGAAGCTGCTTGGTTTATAATGTTCAGGTTCAGGTTCAACTCCCAGAGCAGCTGACGTGGTTGTGTCGGTTGAATTCCGATCCACTCCTGACCGTGAGATCTGACCCCTCTTTTGAAATGTACACGTATGCACCTCAGAGGAATACACCAATAAGTGAATTCCTGATTACGCTGTGTGGACGAAGGCCACTGACTCCTCTAGAAATCTTGTTTTTCATTGATTATGTTGTACGTTGACCTCATCCTGGGGGGCTCAGGGAGGAATTCATCCAAACTTTGAAAGGAAAACAAACTGGGCTCCAGCCATGCAATGTAATGGATCCTTGGGAAAACTCTGGTTTCCATGGCTAACTGGGACATTCAAATTAAACTACTCTGGGGAAACAATGAAATTGTTGACACAGACCTTAATATAAGTAAGCAAAATAATCTTTTTGAGAGTTTATGTCCAATTTAGATATATAAATATAAAGTATACGGTATAGCCATTACAAAATACAAAGAATCAGTACACGTAGACCCTACAGTGATAGAGTGGTAGGTTACTACTTTATAGTTTCTAAGTTTTCTGCTCATGTCTGCATGCACTGTGTGAATTTGTTCCCAATGCTGGGCCTTGTGACAAGACACAGCAGCATGCCTCACCAAGAAACAAAAGACTACAAGCTCTGTGGTGTCCCGAATTTTGTTTGTCCTTCCTTTTTAACACAAATCTGCAGTCAAAACTGCCACCATGACACACTGCATCAATCTCAGGCCAAAACTAAGTATGAGTTGACGAAAGTCTCCTTTCAACTTGATTTAAATGTGTGAAGTTACAACTCGGTACAAAAGAAGACACGTTTGATTTCTTTGTTATAGCCTGGAATTCAAGGAAGTTGTACTCAAAATTGAAGTAAAATTTACCTGCTGACATTTCTGTAGATTGGAAGTCAAACTTTGCATGAAGTAAATGAAAAATCAACCAAATTCTGATGCTGAAAACCATATCATTTAACTTTCAAATGTATAAATTTCCTGAAATTTGTCTTGCACCTTTCTTCTCTGGAAGTGCAAGCTGTCAGACACTAAACTTAACAATTTATTCATCTGTATGTGCGACCATTTCTTTGTGTCTCTGAGAACCTGACAGGATTTAGAATTCCGTGGAAGGCGAACATTTAGGCTTTCGCTCATTCCCAGTTTGTCCTTATTTGCGTTTCAGTGGACAAGTTATGTGAAAGACCTTTTCTCTCCCCTCCTCAGTGCCACGGCCACCAGTTACAGCAGTGCCAGCCCTGGCTTTGTTATTTATCTATTTATTTAGCTGCCGGAGTTAAATGGCTTAGTGACAAATTAGAATGTAACGATGATGACCGCGATAGTTAACAACGCTCGCTTCTCATCAAACAGAGGAGGGAATTTCCAATGCTCCTTTCTCTCAT
The DNA here is from genome assembly GCA_002120245.1 of Maccullochella peelii. Lineage (NCBI taxonomy): Eukaryota > Metazoa > Chordata > Actinopteri > Centrarchiformes > Percichthyidae > Maccullochella > Maccullochella peelii. Next base: position 293,783 of record LKNJ01000142.1, on the reverse strand, counting down.
TCTTATCCTGACGTTTTTCACACCAGCTCAATGTGAATGACAATTACTGCCCCTGATGTGAAAGGGAGCTCTGAACTTTGTTTTCTTTTTTTCCTCCTTGGAATCTAATGCGGCAATCCAGAAGCGCGGGTTGTGACTGGAGCACACAATAAGGGGGGAGGGCTTTTTTTTTTTTTGGAGGAGCAGGCCGAGTTTGGAAAAAAGGGGGTCAAGAATCAAAATGGGAATGACATTTGCCATCAGTGGAGGCCTGCTTTATGCCAGCCATTGATGTGCCTTTTCCCAAAGTGAGCCTGCAAGAGGGGGAGATCTGCATTGCAAATTGGCAGTGCACTGGCCCTTTTCACAAGTGGACAGGCGGGCCAGGGCATGGTTCCCACACACACCCCATCCGTCATTCCGCCCCCCCAACAAATGCCCAACCCCCCACCTCCCTCCTAACCCCAGCTTGCCCAAATGGCCCCAATCTTAGCCGTGGTGGAGGCGGCCCAGCGTTCTCCCAGGCCGACTCCCCAGAGCAGGCACACACAGTGGGGGCTTTGTTCCAGCAGCAAGCCCTTGGGAGGGTCCGGGTCAAGGGGAGGAGACCGACAGCTTTGACAGGCAGTAAGTAAAGGTGTAGTCTGCGTGGTGCGAGTTCCCCCACGCTGAACTGCATGTTTGTTTGTTTGTTTGTTTTCCCTCAGCATTGCCATCTGAAGCACTTTTGTGCACAGGGTGTATACAGAGTTTGCATTGTTTGAGACATTAAGGTGCATGAATGTGGCTTGTTTAAGCTGTTAGACCTTTGAAGTGGTCACACCAACAGGAGCAAAGTGGTTAATTCTTAAATTTTTCCCAAAAAACACTGCCAAAATTGAATAAAAAGTGCAGTGGTAGCCACAGTAATCTACCTTCAGATATCTATGTTGTATCTACAGGGGTTAAACTAAATAATAAGACATGTCAAAATAATCTGGCTGACTCAGTGATATTTATTAATGGGCAAGGTCCCTTTAAAATAAGTCAGTAAATAAATGGATAAGCTCATTGCGAGGTCAATGAGAGGCCTGACACAGCCATGGTCTCTCACACAGGTGTTTTCACTTATGTTGCTTGATTAGACCTTTTCTCAGGACAGTGTGGGTGTGCAGAGACTGTTCTTGATGGACATCTCTTTTGTTACAGTTTAATTTTAAAAGAAGTTTTAAATTGATTCTAAAACTTATTAATAAACTGGCAAAGTGTAATGGCACTGACCTTTGAGCCTGGTCAGGAGTCAAGTTTTAAACAAGCTTATGGAACAGATACGCAAGTAAAAATGGCATTAACCAGAAAATTAACTCAGGCTTGGATGACTTTCATGGTCTCATAAAGTGACCGATTGGGCGTAATCTTTGTGATATCTCAGAGGTCAAATTAAAAGGAAGTGATGTCAATCATGCACAGTCTGTATACGCCCACAGTCCTGAGGAAAGGTCTAATCAACCACCATAAATGAAAACACCTGTGTGTTTATTTATTGGTTTCTTTTTGATTTTATTGAAAACTGAGATATCCAGTCCATCACAATAAAGGAAATTACAAAAGCTTGGATGGCTCACAGAGTAGGTCTAATGTTAGACATGTTATGATGTTACTGAGCTGAAGGAAACACAATAGGACCACTTTTGAAATGTGATTTTTTTACTGAATTGTTTGTTTATTTTATGGTCTTTTTACTTATTAGGTTAATCGCATAGAAAACCTCAGTTTTTGAAAAGTTCTGAACCAAAACTTTTTATTATTATCAGAAGAAACTTGACATGGTCTTTGGTGACCTCAAGTAAACACCTGTATGGAAGGGCGGGGCCTTTAATCATAAAGTTACAAAGGTGGGTCAGTTTAGGTTGGTTCTCCTTTAGCAGCAGCAGGTAGCAGCACAGCAAGCTACACTTTTATGTTTGAGATTTGAAGAAACAAAAGATCATCTGTTTCTAAGCTGACGGTGTTGACAAAGATCAACAGCAGTCACACATCCTACTGGTTGAAAATGTGCAAACTTCGACATGCATTGCATATTCTGCAATGATGAGTTACCTCACATTAAGTCCCTTTTTTAAATGATATTTTGTCATAATGCACTGGACTTGACTTAATTGCAGTGAGCCGGTTCTATTTGAAAGCACTTCTCATTTCTTCAGTCACAGTAAGGTGTAGATAAGTGGTTTAATTTTCAACGCATTCAGGAACAAAACAAAGGGAACCAGCTCACCCGTAGTGCCAACAGTAAATGAACGCAAGACACTGTATCCACACTACTATATTTTAGTTTTAAAACACACAACTTTTGCTACGTCTACACCTTGTGTCCACGCGTTTTATAACCCCTAAAACGGAGACATTTTAAAACGCTGCTGGCCCCGTTTTAGTTAGGAAACTCAGGGTTGTGTTCAGTGAGGACGGGCGGAAACGGAGACGTTCTAAAGTGATGGCGCAGACACCCATGTTCACTTCCTGATTGGGTCTAATCAGCCACGACGTGTTCTTCCCTGAATCGTCACACCCATATCACGTGACCCCTTCCCAGATGAAAAAAAATGACATCTGCCTCGACTACCAGCGGTTAAGATAACATGGATAACGGACAACACTTACTTTCAGTAACAGTTCCACCTGTCTGCCGGTCCAAGCAGAGAAATCTCTGCTCTTACTTTTCTCCATTGCTGTTCTTTGTTCGTTGTATTTCCTGCAACTAACTAAGCAACCAACTGCAAAGTGGACAATCTGCTTCCTGTTTACACCGGTACATGCATGCGAATGGTCATGTGATATGCGTTTCCAGGCATGTAGTGTGGACGGAGATCGTTTTTGTTTTAAAATGCTGTTTAAAATGCGGTTAAAACATAAATGTAGTAGTGTGGATGTAGCCTCAATGCACCTGTCAGCTGCCCAATTAGCACACCTGTGCCTGCTTGCAGGGAGTGTGCTCCCCAATCTAGCAGTCATGTGACCTCCACTTCCAACAACTGATGTTTAAAGCATATTATTTGCCTGTGTTTGTTGCATTACAGCCCCAATCCAGGAAAAAAATGAAAACAAAAGGGAAGCTTCATAACTCACCAGCATTCAGTCCTTTCCCCTCTCATCCTAATCGACTGTGCAGTTTACTGATTACATAACTTTTTGGAATTGAGACAGTGTACCTTCTCTTAAATCTGGGGTTTCCAAAAAAGTTGCCTAGACAAATGCTAATTTTTCAGACAGTGTTTTTTTTTTTTTCATGCATACTTGAATCCTGTTTGTGCACAAAACCTCAGTAATTTCCTTGGGTCACCTTGACCATTCCTTGTTAGCCCCTGCTCAAAATAAGAGCAAACTTTTGGGGGAAAACAATTGTTAAAACACTTCCTCATGGTGCATGGAGGAAAAGTGCAGCATTAGCACAGTAGGAGGCATGAAAAATGAAGTAGGACCTCTACGCTGGCTACGGTATTCTCACCTCCTGTTTCAGAGTTATGACAGATCCGTGTTTCTCTCACTTTTCCTCCTCTACGGAGCTGAAATGTAACATCTGTTAGTGAAATTAGCGAAGCAAAGCACAGCCAAAAACAGCAAGTCAGTCGACTGTAAAAATATGGTAAAATAGCTGTTGAATATGTTTTGATGACGGGGGAAACTAGAGAGGACGCCACACTTCAAACCTTTATATTTCTGCATTACACTTATTTTTCTGCAGTCTCCATGCCTGCAGACGTCTGCCCTTCACTTCTCCAGACCAACAACTACTTAGCAAACTGCTGTGAGATGTTTGGTTAGGAATGCTAATTTCATTCTTATGTAGTGATTAAGAATTTCAAGCTTATTTTAATGTTGACTGCTTGAAATTCAGTTTGAGAAACGGCACCAGCAGAATGTCAAAAAAATGTATATTCATGAATTTATGTCAAATGTGGGTATGAACTTCCTTAATCCTGAGTTAGGAACTACAAATGTTTTATCAACTGTTTACCAGATGCTACGTGTGTTTTTCCCCCTTGGACTACAATTAAAATACTCATTGAAATGACAAATGTGTCTTTGTAAAGTCCTCTTTTCTCTTCAAGTGATGAAAGCTCCCGCCCTTCACAAGCAACAACAGTGTCTGAGAGCTCACTTCAAAAAACGACCATAAATTGTAACCCCGTAAAGTCCCCTTTGTCCAAGCTTTTAATATCAAGAGTTTTATTGCCGGCCTTGGCATTGTGAACAGGGTTGGTGGAGTGTTATTGACAGTGAATGGGCTCTGGGTGTTGTGGTAGTAGAGTTCTCAAGGTCACCTTAAAGCATCTCTTCCCCCATCCCAACACACTTTGTTATCCTGCATTTGTGGTGTTTAAAGGACACATAACCTTAGGAGTTTAGAACGAGTTTAACAGAAGAATAAGAGTCCCTGAACAAGAATCCCTGAACAGACGTTCATGTTTCTCACTTGAAGTGATGCTTTTTTTCCCTGAGGAGGAAGAGTTAACTTGCCATTTTGACAGGTTACATGTGCAAAGGACTTAGTGTCAGTTCATACATAGGTTTGAACATTTATATGGCTTGAGAGAAAAATCATGATAAAAATGACATTGTAACACATCTGTAAATATTTTGCCTAGAGTTTGGTGAACTTTACACATGAATTTATGTTGCTTATGAATAGCAAACAGACTTCACATACTGCTGACCTTCTGAGGGAACGAAGGGCTATAGACTCCAAACTGCAGGACGTTATCGTAGCTTTAATAGCTGTGTTGCACCACCCGCTTTTATTCAACCTCCTCTGTCATAGTAAAACTGCTCCAGAATAGAGGCTCGCCTGGCTAGTACAGTACACCAACAAGCCATGCAAGTAGTTACTACGTCACCAAGCCTCTTGCTTGCAATTTCGTGAGGATGCGCACATGGACTTCACTGTACCACTTTCTGGTGACTGCACCTTAAAGCAGCAGAAAACGTAGCATGCGGCAGTGGAACAAACAAACATGTAGGAAGAACAAAAACAAAACTTTAATGGACGTCGAAAGATGTTGAAGAAAGAGATGTCTGTATGTCCTGCTGCCAATTCCAGTTAAGCTGCTGAAAAAACGTGCCTACATATTGAATATTTTCTCTTCAGCATGGAATGCAAATATACATTGTAATAGTCCCAAATGCCCAAAATAGAGTAAGGACCAAGTAATTCACACAGATGCCTTTTTGTTTGCGAGTTCACCCTTAACCTCATCCTTAATTTAGGAAGCACAGATGCAACAAAATATTGCTGTCACCCTGGATGATTATGTAAATAAGCAATAGGAACAAAATAAGGGCTGAGGTGAGGAGGTGGAGAGGGTATTTTTTTTTCTCCTTGGACTGGGAACCTGGTGGTTTTATATTGGCCTGTGTGAAAGGGGAGGCTGCTCAGGGGCCCTTTTGTTAGTGCTGCACCGTCTCTCTGTCTCCGCCTTTTATGTTTGGATGCCTTTGAGACGGGACGTGAAGGTATGTGGCTGGGAGAGGGCAAGCTCAGGGATGAATGGCTTCACGTTTTTGAGTTGTTTTTAAAGTACAGGGCTGTTTTCGCCCCAGCGTGTCCTCCCCTCCAGGACGCCTCAAAGCAGAGCAGCAGCACTGCTCTGCGGCTGAGTGGATTCATTATAAATACATCCTGTTGGTCTGTTTATGCGGAATTAGAACTGAGACACATGAAAAACTGCAGATATTGTCAGGTAGATAGATGAATGTAGTGCTCAAACAATTAGTGGACTGACAGAAAATTAATGGATAACAATTTTTACACTTCATTATTCTTATTAACTTCATGCATCAACATTTACTGGTTCCAGTTTAACAAATGTGATGATTTTCATCTTTTTTTCTGTTTTTATCATTTTATATTGAATCCATGGGTTTGTACTGTTGATCGGACAAAATGAGCCACGAGATGTCATCTTGGGCTCAAGGGAGACTGTGATAGGCATCTTTCATAATTATTTCTGATTTCTTCAATGGATTAATTGAAAAATCAACAAAATAATCGATGAAGACAATAATTATTAGTTGCAGCACTAGATCTATCTAACACCATGTGTTTTCCATGTGTACACCAAAGGAATACAATAAAAGGTGAGATCTTCATTCAGTTTACAATGATGAAATGAAATCTAAGACCTAACAGATCAATACACATTAACATACTTGGAACAGAAAGGTAATAAATATGTGTGCTTCCTTAACACTACACCATAAGTCAAACACGGAGCATTTAATTTCCAGTGCAGCTGAAGATACGCTCAGTGACTCGCTCATGACTTGATTTGAATTTGCAACAAAAAATAAAGGAGGGGGGGTGCATTGGCAAGGAAATGCAGCAGGAAACTGTTTTTATGCTACAGTAAGAAGGTGAAAATGAGAATTTCAGTGCTTGACAAAAGTGAGCTTTGGTGTCTCCATTCAGACTCTGTCAAGCGTTCCTCTCTCCGAGCCTCCATGAGACAACTATTAACGAGCGAGCTGATTTCAAAGGCCCTCTGGGTTGGAGAGACTGCATGTCCGGGCATCTGTGGAAGAAAAAAAAAAGTCCCATATTGCTCGCTCTCTCTCTCTCCTCTCTCTCCCTTTGAGAACTGACAGAAGTTTCAACAGTGGCAGTAAATTCACTTCGCAGACCTGCTGGGAGGCAGGGGAGCGCAGCGATGGGAAGGCCTTTCTGCACTTCAAGGACCCGAGCGTCTGCCGGATAGCCTGTCAGAAATACTAAGGCTGATAATAAATTTGCTTTTGCACAGCTGTGGCTGTGAAACGAGCACAGAGGCACCGGGTGGAGGTGAGAGCTAGAGGAGAGAAATCTATGTGAGACGATTGGTTGGCCTAACTTTTATAGGGGGAGCAATTGTTCAAACAGTGAAGGCAAGGCGAAGAGTGAAATTTATCACCACTGCATACTTCTTCACAAATATCGAGTGCCTTTTCAGTGTCATATGGGGTTTCATTCATAATGAAAGACATGTCAGAAATGTATCATTTAATAAATCCCAAACACAGATGAGTCTATTCTGCAGCAAACCTTTTCAATTACAAAACAATTACCCATAACCTGTGATTTGTGATACAGGTTAGTCATGACGGTTGTGTAAAAATCAACTTGTCTTTACAGCCAAATTACAAAGTTGGATTTCACAAAATTCAAACTGTCTGTTTCAGTGTTCAACAAGCAATGAGCCTGAGAAATGTTAGATCTTCGCCTCTTTCGTCCCATTTGCTTGAAGCTTCTCCGATCAGCTGGACAGACAAGTACGCTGTCGAGGTTGCTGAGATTAAGAGGACAGAACGACACTGATTTAGCATTGCACTTATTGAACACTGTCAGACTCGTGACGGACTGTTTAAAAATGTAAAGTATAAAATTGATACAGCAGAACCAGTGTCTTTTTTTTAAATGTTTTTTATTCCATGCATTTTTCTTCCTAGCCAAAACTTGGCTCCTGCATTACCCACAATGCAACTCCACTGCTGACAGTTCGGTCGGAGATGCGGGTTGTTATGTAGTCTCGAACTGCTAGCCTCAAGCAGAGATGAGGAGCGGGCTACAAAGGTCTGCTAAGCTCAGTTCTCTACACCCCGAGATTTTAATTTTCAAACTTGTAGTTTTCAGTTCCAACCAACCATGACATCAATTGCAATTCATTAGGTTTTGGGCAGTTCCCTTTGGAGCCACAAAATTCTTTTATCACATATATTGTAGTTCACCTCATCACGGTTCGATGTGTAAAATCACTCACTTCCCCTTTAAATCCAAAAGAGCGCTCATGCAATATGCTGGACACATCTGACACCAGCCCTACAAATTACATCTTTTTTACAATATGTTAATTACCAGAGTTGCTAATTGAAGTTAGGTTTCTTTATAATGCTGAATTCCGTGACACTGTGTAACGTGAAAGTGTCTGTACGGTGGAGTCTCTTGGCTCTCACCAACCCCCCCACTCATCTGCACAACACCAAACAGGAAAGAGCCAAAGTCAACAAGTGGCTGGTGGAACACCGGAAGATTCAGGTATTTTTCTCAGGAGATCGTAGAGGCCAAATGAGAGCTAAAAGAGGTGTGATTGTTGGACATTTATCAGACAGACAAAACATGTCTCCAATGGAATGATCCATGTCCATTGCTCCATGTCTGCTGAATGGCAAGTGTTTGCTAATGAGTTATCCATAACAACTTGATATACTGGTGGTATGCCAGGTTGCCTAATGCACTTTCAATTCTTCGTGTAGGTGCATTCACTGAGGCTCTAAGACTTTTAAATCAAGAAACTACCAAATTCAAGCTCATCCTTTTCGTAGCATTAATTCTTTTTTTCTGACAACATAGCTCAGTTGCACAGTGTTGAGTCCAAAGTTTTATTTTGGTGGCGTTACCACGTGACAATAATATAACTTTAACAGCAAATACACTCGACCGAATGCTCTGAATCTAACGTCTGAAGTCTCAAGAGACTGAATCTATTTTATAAATATGTATGGACCAATGAATTCAAAACATTTTCTACATGGAAGTAGAAAAATCTAAAACTTGAGATGGGTTTAGATTGGCAGCACTGTAAAAGTCCACAAGGCAACTGGCTAAAAATATGCAAACCCACTGGTATGGTCCTGATGATGAGCACACATGAGGATTGCACGGATTAAGCCTGTGAACTTACAGTCGCAGGGCGGTCTTTCTAAACACTTCTGTTTTAGGGGCCTGTTTGCTCTGCAGTATGTATGTCAGAATTGACTTTGAAACTCAATGAACTGTCAGTTTGTGTCTGCATCAGTGTCACCTTAAAACATTCCTGCAGTTATCTCACCTGGTAAATAAAATTTGATTCAGAATGTAGAAACAAGTGTTGATGCGAACTTAAAAAGTATGAAAGTGTTAGTGTTCACTAGGATTTTATACAAATACACTTCTGAGGCAGGTTATCCTGAATACATTTCAAGGCATCTCCTCACATCCGTGCAGGAGCTGCCTCTCATTCCTTTTGCTCTGTGCTTTCTGTGATCTGCCTCTCACAATGTAAAGGAAGGTGATACGTGTCCCTTTGCAATTTGCCCTCATCTGAAGCCGTTATTTCCTTTCTTATCACATAAATGCAATGAGATCTGTGAGAAATCTGCTCTCCTGGTATCTGCCCCTCTCCCTTTTCCCGTCTTTCCTTCGCCCACTCGCTGTCCCTCGCTCCCCCAGCACTCCCCCTCGCGCTGCGTTCCATTTGCTTTGAGCCACTCTGTGCATTAAGGCTGTAATCTGAGTAATGTATAAATCTATTTGGTTCATTCTTTTGCACATGCCCCACCCTGCAGTTCAGGCAGGCCTGGAGTGTCCAGGACCTCCTTGTGAGGCTCCCATGGGGGATACCTGGTGTTTGAAGCCATCTGCCTGGGCATAAAAAAACCTCCAGTCGGGGGGGTAGAGAGGCAGGGAGGGTGATAGAAAGTCAAAAAGGGAAGGAGTGAGGTAGAGAGGCAGATTTTTCCCCATCTCTATTCTTTATTTTATCATTACTATTATTGGTTTTATACTTTTGTGACATTCTTTTTATTTCTAATTTAATTTTCTCTCCTTGTGATCCAGGACATATCTGAACAACGCTGGAGAACGAAGACCCTATTTACACCTAGTCACTTTATTCATCTTGGGCAGATTGGACAGCCATCCAACATCAAAAACGCCAAACGCATCTGTCTTACACAATCGTAATCTTTATTCCTCCAAAATGTAACTGTTAGTCAGCTGTCTTGGGTGTGTTCCTTGTAATAATGGCAGCTCAAGGGACACTGAAATGAAACAAAAATCAGTAGAAAGTAAGAAAGCGAAAGTAAGACAGCGGTTCAGCAACTCCAATACACGTGGTCATACAAAGGATGCAAAGAGCTATTGAAGTGCCTACCTGATCCCTGATCAGCGCAACAATTAATTAATGTGTATGGGCAGTGAGAGCAGTGCGAGTCAGTGAGGCTCAAGACGAGCAAAACTTGGACGTAGTCCCTTCATCATCCATGTCTTTGTCTTAGTTTATGGATATATATATATATATACACACATATAGCAGACTGACTTTTGACTTATTATGTATGCTCAGCTCAATGTAAAATTCAAAACAGCTAAAATCCTGTGAATAATTCTGGCATGGATTAGACCTAGATATCACAATCTGACTCTGAAACATCAATAAAGCGATTTTCCATTCTGAATGGTTACATGCACTAACATCTCTTTAACGTAATAATCTGAAATGTCTTTACTTGAAGTGGTTTGGGAGCTTTGAGGTAAGATCAAATAGCTTTACGCATCGAGATAAGAAACCACCTATTCATGTTCAGCCACCAGCCTCATGCTGTCATTCGGGCATTTTCTTGTTCATTCTGTGGTTTCACTATCTGTGTACAGACATTAATGCTTTTAAACTATCTGCAGCCTGTAGGATTCAAAGAAAGGGCATGTTTGAATTACACTCATCATTTCAAGTGGTTGCAACTTAGACTGAGTTTGTACCAGAACCAACACTTGTTACTCTTAAACGCATAAGACATATCTCGAAAATGTGTTTCAGGAGTTCAAAGCAGTTTTTCAGTTTCAACACCACTGGGTTTTGTGAGGGCTTTGGCTTTTATTTTGACACTGACAGACGATCATGTTATCCGACTGTGGTGAATACAACAGTTTTCTTTCAATAATAATACTGAGCTTTCTCCTGGATAATCTAACAAAATGTAGGTATTGATGGCCCTTTAATTATTTCCATTTTGTTTGTGTTTCCTGTTTCTTCTGTCAGCTTAATGTGCATGCTTTAAATACCCATGAACCTCAGCCTGCATTGCTATGGAGAAAAAGAGCTGTTGCAAATTCAGAATTTTTGTTATTGCACTTTGAAACAAAGCACGGCACCACATTTGCTGAATCAATCAAACAGATCCAGAATACGAAAGTGAACGGATTCACACTGCTGAATGTTTTATTAGGCTTTTGCAAAATGCAGTCTTTATCTTCAACTTTCCATTGGTGGCGCACAGGTGAATGGGTTTGTTACCAAGAGGCACCTTGGGAGGTAACTTCTCTCCTTAGGTTTTTGTGTGAACAGGCTTGTATGTTAGACTTTTTGGTGACTTATAAAAAGAAAAATAAACCTAAAATCACTTGGTAAGGTGTTGGTCCATCACGATCCAGAACAGCTTCAGTGCTCCTTGCCAGATAATTCTCCAAATCTCTGAGCTCTATTGGTGGGATGAAACGGCATTCTTCCAAAAGATTTTCCCTCATTTGGAGTTTTGATGATGGTGGAAAGCATTGTCAAACATGTTACTCCCAAATCTCCCATGGATGCTCAGTTGGGTTGAGGTGACTGTGAAGGCCATAGCATGTGCATCACATCAGTTTCATTCTCAAACCATTCGTGTCTTATGGAAGCATCTACATTCGATATGCTTCTCCAGTTAATCTATACATGTATTTTCTGATGCAGCTGCTTACATTTTGCTTTCACGGTTCAAACAGCCATTCAAGCCTTGGAAATGCCTGAATTGTCAGGCACCTTTCTATGCAGAAAATGAACAGGACTTACTTCTGGAACCCTGGACACTCAGTTCTCCCATTTTACTATTCTATGAAAATCACCTGAAAGGAGATTTCAGATTTAGAAGTAACATATTTCTGTAAAGATATGCTGTGACAAACAGCACTATTATAGCATAAATGAGTTACACAGATGTGTTAAAAATATCTTTAAAAATGTGTATTCATGCTTTGTTCTGTTTGTTGATTAATAGGGTTTGGACAAATGGGATAGGATTTTTTTCTTGTCATTTCATACTTAAAGTCACCCATATGCTGTGCCATCTGTGCTCCACATAGCTGTTCCGTTTTCTATTGGACCAGCGCACAGCCTGGCAACCTTACAGCTTTTAACCCAAATAATGGAGTGTGTGTTTTGCACAGGAAATCAACCCACTTCAAGTTCACATATGTCTTATTCCACGCCACCCTTAGACCTAAATGGCGACCGTTTCTCTTGGCTGCACATGCTAAAGCTAAGAATGCTAGCAGGAGGGCAGCATGCAGCCAGAGCATAGCCGCCTTGTGCTGAGGGCCAATTTGCTGAGGAAGATCCTGGAGGAAAGTGTCTGTGCTTATGTTGGCTCAGAACACGGCTCTAGTTCAACAGACTTGACCTTTTCCAGACCAGTCCACCAACAAACTCTGTGGACACCCAGGGAGAAGGCAAATGAAGGGGAAAAAATGATTAAAGAGGAACTAGTGATATTTGGTCTGCTGTTTTTGAAGGAGGTATGAATGACTCATCAGTTTATACACTTTGGGTTTTGGATTGAATGTGGATTTTTAACACAAGGCAACAAAGTATAAAAAAGCAAGTGAATGTTGGTGACAGTTTTGGAATTAAGGGAGTGTATCTGTGCCTGTCAGATGATTTAATATGCATTTACGATCCATGATCTGATCCAAAAATGAGAGATATATTTGTAATGATAAAGTACCGCAAACACAAAAGCTTGGAGTATTTGAAGTACTTGGCATATCATGCGTGTTGATGGATATTTTTCTTAGTTTTGCTTCGGCTGAACAAAGGGCTTGAATACTTTTTTTGAACAGATGCAGTAAAAATGGAGACTATAAATGACTATTTGTCATGGCTAAAGTGGTCCCAGCTATTTTTAATAATTCAAACATGCACAGTGCAGTACATTCCCCAGAGTCATACCATGTGTGAACGTGATGTGAAATAGAGAGCTATGTAACTGTAATCTGAATGTCAAACCCATGACGACCTTTGCAATCTCAGGGACACCACTGTTTAATAATTAGTTTAATTTAACCTTTTATTTATCCCGGCTTTTCTCAGCATGAAAGTATGCTTATTTTCAGCAACACTTTGCCTCAGTATAGTTACATACTTTTCACACCTGAGCTGCCCAAACCAGCTGCAGTCTACTACTGATCCCTGTGAAGCTCCACAGAAAGTTTTAACAGCTATGTGTCCTGTCCTGTGGCAGCTGTTGAGGAAGGAGGAAACATGGATTGTTCAGTCAATCCAGTTACTTAAAGGGAAACTCCACCAATTTTACAGATCAAAGTCAGTTTACTAGTCATGGGTACTACTAGCCAGCCCATAAACTGTTGTATAATAGCTTTTTTGGTTATGGAGCAGGTTTGTCAAGCCTGAGATACAAGTTTTTATTGGAAAGCCTGCCTTACAAAGTGAGATCATGGAGTTTTAAAGACATTTGCTTTTACCAGGCACAGAGGGTCTAACAAAAGAAATGCTATTGAGTTTGTGTTATGGGTTATTGCCGGAACCAGCGTTTTTGGAGCTTGACCTATACTAGAGACTTTGCTGCAATACTCTTATGAGTCCCCCAACTTTTTGGGCGCAGAATAAAAAAATTGCTGCATTACTTTTTTTAAAGCTCCTATGTGCAGAATTCTCAATGTGACTAAAGGAATTTTCAAACTATCCTGCATCTATGGTGGTCCAAGCCTTTTGAAACCTCAGATGATGATGTCTTAAGCATACAATCAAAACATCCTGCATATACCTGCAGTTCATTCATACACAAACAAGGTCCAACCTGGCAGTTTCAGCCCCTCTCTGCGGCTTGGCAGAGGCCCGACCTGACAGTGACTAATGCTCCTGTTATAGAAACGGAGTTTGTTTGTGATTGTACAAACCTCGGCTGTTGCGTTGCTGTGGGCTGCACCCTGCGGAGTGGATGAGTGAATGATAGCTGTCACAGTACAGGTGACACTCAAGGTGCTCAAGTGTTTTTCAAGATTTCTTTATCTCTTTTTTTTTTTTTCTTCACTGACTTAAGCTTCATGTGCAAGATTTACTGCAGCGTTATCTGATGTGAGGGAATTTTACTGTGCTCAAAATAGGCATAAGACCAGATATATCTCTTGCACAGTAACCATATTGATAGACTAGCCACAGCCAAAAGTCCTGTAGAAATCAACCAAATTAACTTGACAAATTAACATTTCTAGCATGTGAGGGGATAAGTGATAAAAAGATTTTGTATTATTGCTCCAGTCTGCATGTTGCCCAGTCTTTAAACTATAAGTACCTGCAGTCATATCTGTACATGAAATTGAGCCTTTTTATTTTAACCATAGCTAAATGAAGTATCCTAATGCTGTCAAGTAATGTAACTGTACAGTTATAGTATGGGTCCTGAACGGGCCTCATTCATCATCGCTGGAACGAAGAGCTTCACCAGAATTATTTACAGCGCCTGTCTGATGACATCTTTATGTGGTGCAAAGAATCTGCTGGGAGGCACAGCCGTGTTCACTTTCCTTATAGAGATGTCAGGGGGAAAACACACACACGCATGCACACGCAAACGCATGTACGGTACACACAGGGGACAGCTGCTGTGTGTGTGTGTGTGTGTGTGTGTGTGTGTGTGTGTGTGTGTGTGTGTGAACCACCCATGTCATGTTTTTAAGCATAATCTGTCATGCATATACTATACAGTAATTGTGCTGCTGTCTGCATTCATTCCTGCAGGCATATTTATTTTTGCCAACATGACACACAATGTGTGCAATTGTTTGCTGGGAGGGTGTCAGTGTATCAGTTTGTCAGTTACAATGTACAGTATGTCTGTCTGTCCAAGTTGTGGTCACTTCACAGCTGTTTTGAATTTCACAAGTGCATTGTCTCAGCTTTCAAAATGTCTCTCCTGGATTTTCCTTTCACCTATTTTTCTATAGAAACCGTTGTTACAAATTTTTACTATCACACAAGGAAATAACATTATAGTTTCTAATGTCTCGAACTGTGGTTACTTAGAGTTCAACAGGGAAGGTTTTTACCACAAACCACAGACAGATTATGCACGGTATTTGTACTAATTCAAAGCATTTCCTGTTAATGTGTATATTATGATTCTTGGTACTGCTGTTTATATCATATCATAGTTATTCAGTCTACTATATAGCTCTATTGTTTTTTTTTGGCTAAAATGCGTCATAAAGCTTAGGGGATTACACATAGTCATCTGACCCATTGTTAACACAAAGATATTGAGTAGCGCAGCTGTAAAGTTTGGAATTGGTAGATTTCATTATCAGGCATCAAGCGCATCCTACAGGGTGTGGAGTTATAGTTTCAGGGTTGTGAAAGACAATGTGACCAAACTTAAAAAAATTTAAAAATACATGTGCAAACTCTAGTAATTTGTGTATGTATTTATGTAGACAATGCATGGTGTGTTAAGTGTGTGCTTTCATTCATAGTGTCTATTCATGAGAGAAAGTTCAATCTCATCTGTCGAATCTATGTGAGAGCAGCGTGACCTTTTAGGGGATCTGGAGTGTTTTCCAGTGGTGGTGATGAGGGGGTTCAGGTCCGCGGGGGAGGAGAAGAGGGGTGAGGGTGAAGGGGGGAATGAGAGTGGAGTTGGGTGGTTCATGGGGATAGAGAGGGGTGGTAGCAGGATGTCAGGGAGGTCCACTTGGCCATGAAATTAAAAAGAGAATGCAATGCGATACAAGGAAAATAAACAGAGAAAAGGGCCTCCCTGGTTTGGTTTAAACAGCCGGGGTGATTATTGAATTGTGTTGATTGTTTCCTGGCTCCCCATCTTAAAACAGAAGACTACCAGAAAACTCAGCTGCTCACAACTTTGAATGGACGATCAGTAATCACTTGTTGGTTCCAAAATTGAATATCTGTATATGTCATACTCAGTTTTTGTCTACAAATTAAACTTTAGATACTCAACAGTAAAGTAAGATAATCAAGTATTTTTTTTCTTCCCAAAATACAAACTGTATATGCAGTGTTGGACTAGACTCCTTTTTGTCTCCTTTAAATAGATTCACTGTTTGACATGTAGTGTATGTAGAAAACCAACCTGGTTTTACTTTAAAGAGAGCTGAAGGGAAAGTCTTATGTGCCATACTAAGTTCAACTTAATAGCTCGTCTTCCTGAATCTACAGTGACAGCTTTCATCCATCAAGTTGGAGGAAACATGACTAAAACTGCAAGTAGCGATGATAAACAATTTTGTAATTGACCAGAACAGGGTAATGATGTTCACCGTATTGGGTATTTCCTGTTTAACTCACTCGCTGACCTCTGATCCCCCCCTCCCTGTGTGGCACTGAGCACCCGCTGTTGGTGCCTCAGTGTAGTTATTTGTATCATTAAGACAAAATCAAGACATTGTCATATTTTGGATGTAAACATACACATTCAATTGATTCACCCAATACAGTTTCTCTTCATGCCAATTGTCAGATATAGATGTTGCATTTTGGAAATTTCCAAGTAATTGAAAAGCAATGTACTACAGTGGGTTGTCCCAAATTAATTTTGTCCTAAAACTGTGTCTTAGTCCGATATTTAAGATAATCTGTAGGCAATTTACTGTCAACGTTCAGGCTGCTCTCGCATCATTTTGTTTGACACTGTGCAAATTGAATAAAACATGAGATGGATCTTATGTAACAGAAAGAGCATAGTTTGACCCTGAAACAATGTAGTGGAATGTTGAAGTGCACAGTCTGCATGCACTGAACTGTAGGAAAAGCTAAACTGTGGGGATGTTTTCATTTTTGGAAGGAGTTTTTATTTATTTATTTTTCTCCTGACAAAACTCTACACCAGGCTTTGATAGCTCAGAAACAGGTCACAGGTGACCATGGGTGGATTCACTACGAAATTACACTTGACTGCTACTTGCAGCCGAAAAAAAAGTGTCCTTCATTTCTTCTGCGTTGTTGCAACAAGTTATTCAGAGCCCATAGCTAACTACTCTCAGCATGCTTGAGCTGTGTAGGAAAAGTTATAGAAAAGTTACTGTAGGTCCTGAGTACCCAGATTGCCTGGGTCACATTGAGAAAAAATCGACTTGGTGATGAAACGGATGTGTAAAATTCCCAGTACATAGTTACAAACTAATCTATTGGAAAAATAATCTTAAATACATACAAAACCAGGAACATGAAAAATGAATCTACTGAAGCTGTGTGCTCTAGCCATACTGGCAACGTCAGTATGAATTTATTTGTAGCTGGCAAATATGAAACAGTTGAGTTCTACAGTATTAAAATCCCAGTAACCTCCCCGCCCTCAACATGCTCTCATGGCTCTACTGTGCGTGTCTCACTTGTCTGCAGCTCTTCTCTTTTTCCCTTTCGTGGCCATTTCCAACTCTAAGGGGGTTTAATTGATGTGCTGACCTGCATATACGCCTCTACACAGCACCTCGAGAGTTGAACATTTGACATCTCTTTACTGTACCGGGTTCTGTGATTGACTGATGTCATTTTCACAGTCTGGCCATTTGGGTTGTGTAGCTCAACTGCAACCAGGGATTGGAAGAAAGTCGGCAGCTACAGCACGGAAATCTGGAAGCTGTAAAGTCACAATGAGGAGACATTTTGAGAGCATTTTTGTTTCTTTATTACATTTATCTCAGGGTACAACAGGATCTTGGGGGCATGGTATAATGTAGGAAAGGATCATTAAGGAGATTTAAAGCAATTTAAAAGCTGTTTCAATTAAACAAGACTGGCAACCTGTAGCGGGTGAGCTCCACCTCTAGCCCATTGTCAGGTGGGATAGGCTCCCCCTACCCTCCAAGGCCCTGCAAAGGCTAAACGAGTACAGTGGATGGGTGGATGGATGAAGGAATTATCTAGACTTGGGGTGGATTTTATCTTTTCAGATGGTGTACTTCTAGGTAGTGGGCAGGATCAGCAATTTTTCCAATGAATCATAGTATTAGTTTTTAGCCACGCTAGCTATGTGGCTCTAGCGACAGCAATGTCAGTCGGTCCACCACTTAAGTCTAGACTGAAATATCTCAAAAACAATTAGATGGATTGCCTAGAAATTTTGTACAGATATTCATGGTGCCCAGAGGATGAATCCTAATTTGTTGATCCCCTGAGTTTTTCTCTGGCGCCATGAGGTTTACATTAGTGGTTTTGAGTGAAATGTCTCAATGAAAATTTGGTAAGACAGTAATGTTCCCCTCAGGATTCATTGTAATAATTTCTGGATCCCTTAACTAGTCATCTAGCGCTATCATCAGGTCAAATATTTAATTTGTCCAATAATTTGGTTTATGACCAAATACATTTCCATGAGCCTCAGATGCAGTTTGTGTTAAGTGCTAATTAGCAAATGCAAAACTAAGATGATGAACATGGTAAACATTGCCTGCCTTGAGTAAAAGTAAAAATACTGCAAAATATGTACAGTAATCAGCATTTTAATGTTTAAATTGGGTTGAGATGTAGCTAATTTTAATTATTTTACGTACTTTGGGTAGTTTACTCATATTTAGTCATCATATTTTATAAACATATAAAATCTTAATTTGTAACACAACACCATGCACCAGCTGGGAAATTAATATGGAGTAAATAGTAAAATATTTTCCTCTGAAATGTTTTAACATAGAAAGATAGTATCGCATTAAATCTACTAAGTAAATGTACATAGTTACTTTCCACGGACAAATACGTACATATAACGGGTGAAACTTTGCTCACAATGCATTTATGTCATAGCATGCTTGCATTTGTTCACACATGTGCGTGAGAAGGCTCCACGGGGCTTTCTCTACAGACTCTTTACTAAAACACTCTGTACAGGCCGGTGCTGATGGCTGGCATATGTGGCCAGAGTTCCCCGCTTGCACCATGACACAAGAATTCACGCTCCGCTTCCACCGAGCTTTGCCATCGACAGCTGCACTTTTAACAAGAGCGCAGAGATTCAATTACTGGCCCGTTTCTACTCTGAAACCTCATCAGCTGAGCCACACAGGAAATTGCCTCTCGCAGTGTAAAGGTGGTAACTGGATTGCTGGACTCTGAGGGAAAATGTACACACATTGTTCCTGTGTGCATTTGATTATGTTGTGAATTGTTGGCAGATTGCATAATGGCAAGTTGGAAGCATATCCAAGCTCCACTGGGTACAGTTTCTACAAAAAGAAGTTTCTGATGGAGGTGGTGTGTTTTAGATGCAGTGTTTGAGTTTTTCATCAGGCAGTGGGGGAAGGTTTACAGTCACTGGGGCAATGAGCAAGACATTTTTGGCAGTTTTTACTGTAAAGAAGTGAGCACAGGAGAGTTTAAATCATATTCTTTCAGTTTCTGGCCCATCTGTTTCTTTTCGGTTTCCCCCTCCTTCCCTCTCCTCCTGCCTGGTTGTAAGTCAGGCTAAAGTGGTCCAGCTCCCACTCCTGTCACTCCCTTACCCCTAACATAATAATTGTCTGACAGCTTGAATATTCGTACCACCACAGCTTTGGCAACTGAACGGTGCGCTGAATCACAGTGAAAATCCTGCAATAACATTTTCATGGAAATTAAGTTGTTAGGCTCTCTTTATCCTGAATAGATGGCTGTACAAATATTTTCTTCAGCTTGCATTTCACTGTTGTACATGATTGTTCCAATGACATGCTATTTCCTGCTTTGGCCTTATTTTCATTTGCCTATAATTTTGGAGATGGAGGAATTGCCTTGTTCTGTTCATCCCAGAGTGGTCTTTTGACAGACTTAAGACTTGACTTGGACTTGCCTCAGAGTAAGCTGAGATCAGACTACACGATAGCCCAGTAATGGTCCGACTTTACAGATGTGGCATGTTAACGAAAATGAGTGTTTTCATAGCAACATTAATCATACCAACAAAAGCTATTAAAGAATATACTGACCACCCTGTGACCAGTGATTTTGTTAGGACGGGAGAGAAACTGTAAAGTTTCTTTGCTCAGGTTTCAGTTCTTGCACTCTTATTGCCTTTTGGCTTTGTGTGGCAGCACTCACTGTAAATCACTCCGGATGAGGTTGTCATCTATAGTGCCTAAAATGTAAATATAAAAATGTACTGGTAATACATAGGTATAACATTTTGCCTGGGAAAGTGGAACAAGTTGGGAGCTCCTCATGCAAGTGTCTGCACTTTAGCTACCTTTTGACATTTTGTTGGCAATCAGCGGCTATGTGAGTGAAAGAAACTCTTTGGGCACATGCTTTAGTTTTCCGTGAGAGGGAAGTGCATCAAGTTATTGGCTTCCTTTTCCACTTTCACCTCACACACAGTTTGGCTGTGTCACTCCCGGGATAAGTGAAAAAGGGGATGCTTTATTCATTCTTAATAGCTTCTACAATATGTATTTTGTTCTGTCAATTAAGGAAGTAGACTTAGAGTTAAAAAATAAGTTGGTAACTGTGCAGATCAGTTCTTTCAAACCACAGAACATGGAACAAGAATAAATGGTTATGAACCGATAATGAATAGTTTCAAAACCTTTATAGGCCGAACCACAAGTGACTCTTGGACTTTAGAGATTTGAACCACTTCAGCACTCAAAGAGCCATTTCAAAATGTGGCACCACTATTTTTTAAATCATAAAAATACGACATAGAACATGGGACTTTTTCTGCAGACACGTCTGTAATAATCATCAGTGACCGCTGCTGGGAAGACACGAGCGCAGCGCTGACAGTGGCTTCGAAGCTTTCGTTTCCAGCACACATTTCATGGTGTCAACACACAAAGTCAGATGAAAACCCTTCCCGGAACCGTCCAGAAAAACAGAAGTGCCTTCACTCTCTCTCCTGACCAAAATAAATAACCAAAGAACCTAGTTGAAGCACATTCCTTTCCCTGAAAAGGGCCTTAATTTTCCCCTGGATGCAGGGCTGTTGCAAAGCATTTTCTGCCATTTGGGAGCCATTGAGTGGTGTGACTGAATGTTGGATGGGCTAATTGTGATTACTGAGGTTAGACCTTCCTCTGGGATCAGGACGCTTCCCAGCCATCAATCTTCGTCCATCATCGCCCTCTCATCAGACTGGCTGCTTCTGCTTCCTGATTTCTTTCTTGTTTGGTAGCACTGCAACGTGAAAATGTCATGGTGATCCAGGAGGTTTTTTATTTTTAATTGTTTTTGATAGAAATAATTAGTCAAGTAGTTTAAAATTTTAAATTGAACGACTACTTGGTTTTATGGAGAAAAATCCCTTGGGATTACAACACTCTTCCAGTCCTACCGGATAAACCCAAAGACACATAAAAACATAATGACCACTTTTAAAACTTTTTTTTACCTAAATAGAGTAACCAGACATTCCAGTTTTTGGTACGGATGTGTCTGCAGGTATTTGTGTTGTTTCTGTATTTTCCACCCAAGATACAGCCTGGCTTTTTGCCACTTAATTTTTAGATTTTTTTGTTCTTCTTTACCTCTTTGTCTCACCTCCTTTCTTTTGCACATTAAAGCTGAACAAGGCAACTTTCCATGTTGACAGCGCACAATATGTAATAAATTCCAGGATGGGCTGGAGGAACTGGTGTTATTGTTTAAGGGACTGGTCTGTGCATGCCTCAGGGACGAGTATGAATACCGGGGTTTTCTAAATGACCTTGGTGTACTTTTAAGAGGGTCTGCAGAACAGGGAACACTATGAGAATTGTTTTGCAGAATGCTGAATGTAATGGATACCAAATAAGTGTGTTTCGGTGTGTGTTGCTAGTTAATGACTGAATTAAGAAAAGCAAAAGTGTTGCATGTAGTTTTATTTACGTTTTCGGTCCCTTTTTAGAGTAGGCCAAAAGTACAATTTATTCCATGCTCCCCTCATGTTGTGATGCTTTTTTGATGATATCACATTGGGGGAAAAAAAGGCTATCTTTGTTGCCTTTTGCTTTTATGCTGAATGTTTATTTCAGACAAGTTATCTTCAAATTTTAAATTACTGCCTGCATATCCTTTTTAAATGTTCATTTTCATCTAAAAAGTCCAAGATGAAAACTTTCTCCGATAAAATCATTACTGTTAGGAAGAATAATGCTCTGTCATAATAATTTAAGGCACAATCTGAGACTAGTGTTCAAGGCCCTTCATGTAACTGAATATGGCCGATTACAGGCGCTAGATCTTACAATGTTTGGGCAATCCTAAACTAATCGCTTACAAGTTTCATTTCAAAATTTGCAGGATAAAACAAACTTTTGAAAGTCTGACATGTGGACCCATGGTTATTTAAAAAAAAACCCTGAAAATGTGGAATATACTGGCTACATTCAGCTTGTTTGCATTCAACTTGGTATCCATGTTGCTTCATATTGATTGCATGAAAGCCTTCAGTGCGTGGTGGTCTCGTTTCAGATCAATGGCGTCGAAGAGTCAAGGTTAGTATGTCTTCAGGGTGTGTTTGTGTCTGCCTCTAAGCATTCGTGCGTGTGTGAGAGAACTGATCGCACAGCATCAGCTAGCATTAGCTTCAGTGACAGAGAGGAAAAATCCCTATATCCCACAGAGGGATCATAAACTGATGCCACGAACAGGGTGAAAGTACAGTAAATGAATGCTCCAATCGCAGTTATACTGAATGACACTGTGAATAGCACAGAGCGTGTGTAGCCTTCTGTCTGTGTGTGTGAGGTATAGTAACCACATGTTATGGGGTTGCTATAATATCTGTCCATATGTCTATCAACCAACAGCACCATAGACATACAGTACAATAAATGTACAGGAATATGTCTGTGTTGATTGCAGCATTTAGAGAAAATTGAGACCTTCTTTTACATTGTAGACCTTGGCGTCGTACCAAGTCTTCTTTTCTGAGCTTTTACCCATAAACCTGTCTCTATCCTCCCCTCGGGCTCTCTGTGCAGTGGAAAGTGATCATTTTTACTCAACTTGCGGCAGCGAATCAGGTTAGAAACCTTAAATTCTCTGTCGAAGATGTAGACGGAGTCAAAATAAAAACACAGATATTTCCTACACACGCCACTCTAAGGATTGATCCCTGACGAGGTCATTAAACCTGAGCTGAAACTGAAGAAAGAATCAAGCTGGAACGCCTCAGAAGCCGTAGTTTACAGTGATATAAACAGCCTTCAGGCATTGTTTGGCATAATGTGAAGGAAAATCACCCGGGGCATGTCTAGAATATATACTACATACATATAGGTATACTTTATGTGATAAAGACTCATTAAATGACTATTATTTGAGTGTCAAAGTTCACTTTTGAACTTAAGAATAGTCATTTGAATTTATTTGCTCAAAAAGTGGGGCTTCACATTAAATAAACGTCATCCACTGTTGAAGACCGTGACATGCAATTGAAAGCTACTTAAAAAAGTTTGGTTTATTATTGGTTAATGGAATGGTGTCTCCAGTTTAAAGGAAAAGTTAGACATTTTGGGAAATACACTTATACTTCCCCTCACAGTGACAAAGAAATGGGCACATAACTCTCTGCAAAACCACAAATTGTCCTCATTACACTTTGTTTTTGGTATGGATTAAACAAACGGAACGTATTAATGAACTTTAGAGGTGGTGGTAGGCGGATTTTGTCACCTTTTGGACAGAACTCAGCTAGCTGTTTCCGGTCTTTATGCTAAGCTAAGCTAACCGTCTGCTAGCTCCATTCATATTTAGCATCCAGACATGAGAGTGGTATCGATCTTCTCATCTAACTATCTGTTGTCAAACTATTAATTTAAAATTTTAATTGTTACATCTGGGTGGGGTGGCACTGACCCTTGACCTCTCCAATAAGTTTCTTTTAATGGTAATGAAGGCTTTTCACATGGTTTCAGTCACTCTTGAGATCCATCTTGAGATTTAATGTAGTTTGATCAAAGCATCATGGGACATTTAAAAACATACTGGCACTGAGTGTACAGATTATCTGGTGAATTTGAGACAAGCAGGCACTTGTACATCACCACATTGGCAATTAGCTGGACCTACAGCCTGCATACAGCCTAGAGGTTGTTCCAAGGTTGAAAAAAAAGAAGAAAATTCAATATATCGGCTCCTTCCTTTCTCTCCCAATAAATGTCAGAGCAGCGATGGGAGCCATGAGATGGACGGAGGGGAGAACAGTCTCAGCCTGTTAATTTAGAAAGTAGCAGGGTTAATTTATAGAGTGCAATATCTGTGTTCTTTACACATCCAAAGTAAACAGGCTGTGAATTTTTTATTGGAGCATTACCTCAGGTTTTTTCGCACTGCACGCTTTTTTTTAAGCACAGGCTGCTGTGGCTTAAGGGGAAAAAAATAAGCGGTCTTTTCCATTAAAACTACAACAGATTCCCTATTATTGGCTGGAAATGAATTGGGCACTATGGGCTGCTGGAATGAATGGAGCTTTGATTGGTTTAACTGAATACATGAGGTCCCGGTCAAGCCAACGATGAGTCCCTTGGAGCGCGACCAAGAATGAAGTTATGGGCTCCCAGTGTGAGAATGAGAAGTGTGTGTGAGAGAGGGAGAGAGTGAGACCAATAAAGCACACGGCAGAAATATGTGCTTCAAGAAAATGACAGTATGGCCGTAGAGAATCCTTAATTCTGATTACACAGAGTTTACATAACAGCATAAGCCAGATGTAGCAGCCTCACCTTTATTATAAATTAGGGCCACCAGCTTTAGCTGTTGCTGTTGTTCCTCACTGGTCAGAGTTCCTTATCATGAAGTCCTGGTTGATTTGGCAATCACCAAATGCATTTTACTAACAGGTCCCAGAGTTCCATTTTTAACTACTGGGGGCAGAAAACACACCTTGAGCGGCTACTCTGTCAGAAATGCAACGGAAGAAGGAGAGCAACTCCTGTATCTGTTGATATTGGGTTAAGTGTTTATATAATGCAAATATACTTAATGGCTACTGCTGAAAATGGCCCTCCTTTTAATATAGAAAATAATGAAGTCATTAAGGATTATAACTTTGTAGTTGGCAGTTTTTAAATAGAAACTATGTGTTGACACTATGTTGCACTAAAATATGAAAATGTAAGTCAGTAGTCACCTTCGTTGTTTGTACTTAAACAGTAAAATACGTACTAATAAGGTAATGGTTAGAAATCCTAACCACGATCTCCTGCCCTGTGCCAACATGGGCACAGTTTTCTAGACTGGCAGTAGTTGATTTTGCCAACACGTGTGCGTTCGTGTCACTGGCCCCTTGTGTCCTGCGGCTGAACTGTGCTCTGTGTAATTGAGGCTGTTGTGGGAGTACAAACTGCATGTGTATTTACGACTTACTTTACATTGAAATCCGGTCATTTTTAATGTGTTTAAACAATGGTTATATGTAACCTAGACATCTAAAGTAATTTTCACTTTTCAACCAATAATGATTCCATTTTTAACCTAAACTTCTTTCACCCTGCAAATCACAAATCTGTGCTTACTGGGTTGGGTATAAGGCCAGAGTTTTGTTTAGTTATGTGATTACAGATACAGTAGTTAAAATTAGACTTGGGTTTGGTGTGGTTAAAGTCAGGGTAAAGACGTAGGAGGGACATTGTCTGTAACCTTTGCCCTACAGCTACATATTTTTTCATCTCCATCTGTTTCAAAACAAACAGTGAGCTGGGCTGAAACCTGGCGATGGAGCAGCTAGAATGCAGTTGAGGAATGTATCGTGTGAGTATTTAACATATGGGAATGGTAAATGGTTTTCAGCAGTGTTGTATGAAGATGTGTGATGACAAAACAACAAAACAAAGCTTCTGTAGGTGCATTGACAGGAAAATCTAACCATCAAGCAGCTCTCACGCCATCTCTTGGGCTGCAGTGCTATGTTGTAAGATGCCAGACTTTTAACTTAGATGGTTGTCTTGCCACAGGCTATGAGAAATGGCAGGCCTAAGCACAGCGTCCATTGCAGGTCCACCCAGGATAAAGACATGTAATTAGCGGATGCTCCTGACAGCATGAGGTCAATTTAAGGGCCACCTGGGATCTCTCACAGGCTGGGAACAGCAGTGATTGTAGCTCATCTTAATTTAGCCTTAGAGAGCAGAGGAGAGCTGGGGAAACTTTTACTGCAGTCATCAAATTGCTGCTGTTTCTGCAATTTTCAGTTCTGTTTTGACAATTTTATAACCATAACCACAGATCTAACTTGATGATGAGCTAAACATCAGTTTCAAAGGGTCTTCCTTTGCTGTGACTGTCTCAACCTCTTGACAAATGCATGTCAGGGCTGGGTGACACAGACAACCGCCTACACACGAAGGCAATCGTCAGTTTTTTTTTCTCTGCACAGTGGAAAGCATGAGGCAGGACACAGTGCATGCGGTCTGCCAGAGCCCGATGTCATTGATGGAGTGGGGACCACCGCTCCCTCTGCCCGATGGCCACTACTGGCCCAGATGGTGTGTGACCTGACAAATAGGGATCACTGAAAGTCAGAAGGGCGGCTGCAGGGTAGCTGGTCAATGTGGGTGGTAAAAAGGAGATGTTGCTCCTTTAGTCTTGCATATCAACATTTCAGGCAAAAGACTTGATCAGGTTGAATTGTTGAATGTTTTTTGTTCTCTGTGTCTTGAAAAAACTTAATTGTAATAAGACTACTTGAATATTGCAAATGCGTTCACATTATGTAATGATAAGGTTCAGTTATTGTAAAGGAAGGTTATAGGTTAATATCTTACATAAATTGAATTATCAACTTATGTACTGTAGTAGGTCTGGTAGATGGGTCAGTAGAGGAAGAAACATTGTCCATGTTGCAACATGGCTTCTCTACTTTACCTACGCCCAAGAATGTTGCTAGGAACAGTTGATCATTCCCAAACTGACCTACACAATAAATATTATTTGGCAGCTAGGTGGTGCAGTAATCATCATATCATCAGACCTACTGTTTTCAGTCATGTGCCTGGATGCTACAGAATGGTAGATGCTTGTTCTGAATACATAACGCTACAATCTCCAGGGCTGCTAGTAACAAACACAAAATTAAAACCATCAATTTAACAGCCCAAACTGGTGAAGAAACCATTGAGTTCATAAAGCAACTTGTCGATCCTGTGCTGTTTTTACACTTTCCAAACTTATCCAACTGAGTAACCCTGGGTGTTCCCCTCACTGACGCTGTTCTCCTCGTTGACCTTTCACCATTTCTCACACTTAATCCAAATAATCCGTGTTGTATTATCTGGCGGCCACTGTGCATTAGCTTAAGCTAAAAGTTTTTAGGTATGAATACAGCCTTTTATCATCCTCTTCATATGGTTTGCATTAGATGCTTTTAGGGACGGCTTTCAACTTCAGACACCAGCACTTCTTTTCCATTTACACCCTGTCTTGAGCTCTCATGTCCTGTTCTCTGGTCTCTTGACGCCCATTTAGGTTTGGCTTGTGCAAACAGACGCTATCAGCCATATGAAATGTTTTGTCTTGGTTCCATTAGCTGGCGCACATGGCTGCTTTAAGATGCAGCATGTCACAGGCTGAAAACACTGGTGCTCGCTCAAGGAGTCGACTTGGATGTGCAGCCTTTTTTGATGGGCCATAGACGTGCTAGCCCAAATGATACCAGTTGAGACTGAACGCATACTGCGGGTCCATTGACTTCTGTGAAGGCTGCAGCAGTAGTTTTCCAACACATTTTCAACACACATCCAGGTAATGCCACTTTCTGGATACTTTTATCCAAAGCCGCAAGTGTAAACATACAGCATATTTCATCATGATGGACTGCAGCTGTTACAGGGCTGTCACTGCCATGTTAAAACTCAGAGCTACAACACTGTTCACCAACTCCACACAAACTCTAAACATTTCTGTTAAGTTGATTTGTTATGTTATATGTTATGTTTGTATTCATGTTTTGTGAATGTATACTTATACTGTGTATATATACTTTATACTTTGTCTCTTTAGTTTGCAAGAAAGGGTAGTATTTTTTATTTCTCCTCTAACCTGAGGCTAAGTCAACATTTAAATGCTCTGAGAACTCAATTTTATTTTTTTTAAATGCATTAAAAATCTAATAATTTTAAAACCTATAGTAGAAAAGTCCAGGTGAAAAGCTGATTTTAAAGGCACCAGTGCAATGCAAACGCTGTGTGTTTTAATTATGTTCTGTTATTTTACATGACTCATAATCAGCACTAAATTTGAACTTTTCCCCTAATTTTCTCTTCACTGTCAATTGCCAGAAGAATTTTCTGAGCTGTAAACTCCGCAAGAAACCTAATTTACTGGAAAGTATGATGATCAGTGTGCTTGTACAGCAGGAAACATGTCTACTTTTGGATACATAGGGGCATCCAGGAGAAATCCAGGTTCAAATAAAACTATCAGCTGCTTTTTAAAATCAATGGGTTTTTTTTTTTTTTGGTAAAAACGTTGAGCCTTGGGGCGCCCTGGTGGTCTCAGGGGTTAAGAGGCCGGCCATGAACTGCAACATTCCCGAGTCAAGTCTTACCAAGGACCTTTTGTTGCATGTTCGCCATCTCTCTCTCTCCTCTCATTTCCTGTCACTCACTCATAAAAAAAGTTAAAAAATACTCCAAAAATACTTAAAAAAATAAAAATGATCATGATAATTGCTTTGCATGTTTTTAACTTGCAAAGAATACAATTAAATTCTGCACATTGATAAACACAAAGTAGGAAAGAACAATGAAAGATCAACATAAGTTGAATGCTGTTTCTGTTATTATATTTTTCCTTTTCAATATCTGTACCAATTAACTCGGACTCTCATATCTATGCTACATTTTTTAAAACACCTGACATGATGAAGAAGCCTTGGATTTCTGCTGTAGACCTTGTTATTCTTCACAGTGGTAATGTAGCTACCACATCAGTAATAAATAAAGGCATTACTGTCACAGTAAGCTCCATATGCCCACAGGACAGGGGTTCAATCTCAGTGAGTGTATTTTTAACTTTGGGCACTTGGAGAATGATGAAGCCCACAAATGTGCATTCAGCTCCATCCATCTTCATGAAATGGTGTGTTAATCCAAACCCCTCTGGCCAACAGGAGTGTTGGGCGGGATGTTTTCCCAGCTGTTTATGCTTTCCCTCTTTTTTTTTTTTCATAACTGCACAAGTAGGGGATTAATCTCACGAAGAAACAATTAACAATCTTCTCTTTGTCAGCAGTAAAACAGCTGGGATGACCCGAGCTGGGCGGCCCAGCGGCCTCTGCTGCGGTATTTGTTAGTCATTTGTTGAGGATGGATTAACTTGGAAACAGCATTTGACTCGTACTGTAAACTCAGGGCCCCCTTATTAGGTCAGCATGTTTTCTGCTGCTGAGACAGATGAGGTCGAGTTTGCAATGGATGTATGAGTGAGTGGAGAGGAGGAGAGTGGAAGGGTCAAGTGGGCCAACAGCAGGTGGTCACCAGCTTTGTCAATGAGCAATACTGGACTGCTTCCATTCTGCTGAGAAATTCAGACCCTGTTGCTATCTGAGGATGCTGGCACTTGTTGCACTGATGCATGAAAAACAGCTTTCTTCCTATATGATGACAGTGTCTCCATCCATGTCTCCCAACAAACCAAACCTATTTTTGTGTGTGTTTCTTTTAATAGAAACTGACTATGCACAGGATCCTTACACACTGAGTCTGAGGAATTTTTGGTGAAAAATCTGAGCAAAAATTGGCACTATAAAATTAAACACACCTGTCAATTAGTGATGATTCTGTCATTCCTGAAAAAAGCATGAAGAACATAGAGAATTTCACAAGCCTGCACTGGAGAATAGTTTGAAGATCTACTTTGTGGTGGAAAAAATAATTAATCAAATTGCCGGAAGCTCAAAAAGAACCGAACACACGTTAGAACAATGTTCATGTATCATGCCAACTATGAATTAATTCATAAGTAGGTACAGAGTTCACATGATTTGAGCATTTTGTCAGAAAACGGAGACTGTTCTAAAACCATTGACAGTTTTGAGCTAGTGTGTAAACATAATGGCGTACACATGACGTCATATAAAATTTTTAACATCCAAAGTTTTTAGACTAGAATAAAAAAAGATTACATTTGTGCGTGTATTATGTGTGTTCAGTTTTATTTTGTTTCCAGCTAGCAAATAATTAATAACATCAGTGCAGCCAGTAAATGATCAGAAGCCTTTCTATGACACACAAAATGCAGGCAGGCTGTTGCTTTTTCTCTTCAAGTTTTATATTTTCTTCTCTGGTCCCTTGCTTTATTATTCTCTGGTGATGAATGTTCCTGCATTCTGATAATGATGATGATGTTACTCATACTAATATCAGGGATCTGAAAGCCAACTAAAACTGAAGACATCTGCAAGTTTAAACAATTTCACAACTGCTTCCTCTAGCACTTTCCAAGTCCAAATGATACTGTGGTAAATCTCTCTGCGTAAATCCTATAATAGCAGCTCAGAACATAGGAACTCCCTGCAGCATGAATACCAGTAGTTAGCATCTCGGTGTTTTCAGTTGGACAGTTTAGAAAACTGCCATGTGATGGATCAGCAGTTTCGAGTATTAACCACTTACCGGCTGCATTGGTTGGCTAGATCACTTATAACCAGCTGTCCATGGGGACTGGACGATAATTCACTCATTCAACACATGGCCAACAACTGATGTACACACCACCATGGTAAAATCCTCTACAAGCTTACCCATGTAGAAATATGCCCAATACTGTGAGCAGAACAGTTTAAACATTGAAATGATAGTGATATGCCTTGGGATGAAGTACCAAAATAAATGCTGACATGCCTGCAGTCTTTCGTGCTAATTGATTATGCCAGAATATCATACTGGGGAAAATGTTGTGATTATTTTTGTATACAATTTTTACTTTCAAAATTCCATCTCTCTTTGAACTTCCATTTTATTTCTTGTGTTCTGCACTGAGAAATTCTACATAAATCTTGGCGATAAAAATAAACTTGACTTTAACAGGACTACTGTAGACCCTTGCTCAAAGGCTGTGGAAAAAAGTGTGCACTGTTTGATGGAAACGCATTGTACCTCAGGATCACAGCAGCTGTTGAGCAATAGGCTGCCCTGATAGGTTAGGAACGTTTAGGTGCCTGGTCACTTGCTGTCCACTTTCTCTGATTGGCTGACAGACACCACTGACCTTTCTTTCAAAAGTTCATTTTTCATTTACAGCTCATGGCTATGTTGTTCCATTACAACACTATTAGAATTCTTTGAACTGCTGGACTGTGTCTCGGTATTTTTGCTGCACATACATCATCTGGTCTACACTATGAGGTTATCAGGTTTGTGAGCCAGTTCTGGATCACACTAAGCTGTTGAGACAAAGTCATTACGAGTAGCCTGTGGTTCACAGTGAAGTGTTCCCAGGTGTAACTGGAGTAAATTCTGTTATTTTTGTTGGACGCCACACTGGAACCCTACCTGAACCTGAGCTTCAGTCTGTATTTACTTTACTTTTTTCTACTGTGGATCCTTAGGAGATGCAACACAACGAGAGATGAGCAGACACTGGCAAAAAAAACACATAGCACAAGTATACAAACACCCACAAACTATGCACCTACACACAAACTCACACCGACAGACCAAACATGTCTGATTTACATCTCTTACACTGGCCATAAACTCAATGTTTTTGTCCAACAGTGGAAGCAATTAGTGCTGACATTTGTTTTTGCATCAACATTCCAAAGTTGACACGTTGCTTCCCTCAAACTGAAAATGCAATGGCCATGTGTGTTTGCAATGCCGTTTCCCACGCTACTTTTGCTTTCGCGGTTGCCTGCGACATTTAAATTCTATCAATGCGCGCACCTTTCGCACGTATGTTCGACAGTTTGTGTCATCTCCAAAAGGATGCAAACTGAAAAACACATGGTTGCTATGCGCCGGGCTGTGGCGTGGTGAAGTAGCAGCTTCGCGCTCTTTCTGACTGCAACATGCACTGAAATGTGGCACACAACTGCAAACTGTCTGCACCCACCAGGTCCTTATGCATCAGCTGTTAGTCTGAATCTTACATTAGCTTTCTGCACAAAAGCTGACTGAATATACCATACTATAGTATAGTTATAGTATATATAGTATAGCTATACTGAATGAAAAAAACATCCATGACATTTCAACACTTTCTCTGAGTACTGCGTACGCTAAACCTGCAGTTTCAGAATAAATACAACAAAAGCTTCACTGATTTGTGCCTAATATATGGGTATTAGTTAGTCAGTTAGTTATATTCTGATTACTTCTGTACCTCTTTATCTTTTCTTCGTGGACTGTCTCCTGATGTTTTACTTATATAAAGTTTTAATTATCAAAACAGTAACTTTGCTAAATTAAACTCACTCACAACCAAAATTACCTGACTGACACTGCCCCATACTAAAAACAGCAGTGGTGCTGGAAGCAAAGTGTCAAAATTCATCCCCATGATGTTTTCCTCAACTAAATCTTTTTGGTGACTGTGGTACAACTTGAACAAAAGTGCCCCAACTTGAAACTTTATAAGTATACTTGCAACTGAATTTGATGGACAAATTTTTAATTGACTCTCATGGGTATGGACTTGGTTAATCCTGGTTAGGTGTTGATTTGTACTCTGAGTAAACTTATCAATAACAATTTTCCAGAGTAATGCCCCTCCACCATAGGAGAGAAATCTATTTAAGGCAGGTGTTAGGTAAGTCCCTCAGGATTTCTTTTAACCTTTATTTGATAGACGGAGTAGAGAAAGAGAAATTACATGCGGCAAAGGTCCTAGGCCAGATTCAAACCCAGGATGTCACCTATACAAATTCTTTGCCTGCTGATCTGATAGAAACCTGCAGAATATATTCAGCTAATGCAATCCAGGCCATGTTGGTAACGAGGGATTTTGTGGGATTCATCATGCATGTATTTTACTGTAGCTGGTGTTTCTTTGTGTTTACACCCACGTGAGACTTCAGTAACCATCGGCTGAGATGCAGTGATCAGCTCGTCATGGGGGTGACTGGAGCTGATCATCATCATTGTTGCCGTCTCTGCAGCACATGAAGAAGTTGACGATCCCCTGTGAAACATCCTTTGAGTCAGACTTCCCAAGACAGTGTAGGTGTCTGTACAGTGCAGACTTCTGCCACATTCATGTGGTTCGCAGAGGCAACCAGGAAAAAGTGTCTTGGCGTCAATCATACAGGTGCGTGTTGTGTTTACCCAAGTCCCACAGCGAGAGGTGTCAGTCTCCATATACAAGATGTATCTGTGGCAGCTTTGTCTGCTGACAGGAGGAACAGTGTGACAAAACAGCAGGGAGATTGGCATCCATCTCGCCCCCCCAGGCACTCTGCTTGACGCTGTACACATCGCTGGATGCTTTAAATTCCTCGCCCTAGAAGAACTGTCTTGCATGATCTTCCTCCAAAGCTTGTTCTGTCTTCTGACTGGAATACTGTCGGAGTGCTGAGTTTTTTGTCATCTGGGGGATGTTTTCAAGTAGGTGTAAGGAAGGGTGTGCAAGGATACCGTTCAGAGAAATGTACGTCTGAAATAGTTTGTCTGTGACTTTGTTTCCACAGACCATTTTTGGGTCAAAGTAGTTGAGCAAAACAATGCGACCATAAGATTTTTTTTACACAAGAATGAAGGTCTCTTTTCGAGCGAAACACTCACAATTTCCTGATTTTTCCTCTGCTTGCCGTTTCTCTCTCTCTCTCTCTCTCTCTCTCTCTCTCCTTGCTGTCAAATAACACACAAATCTGAAAGTTGAGCAGAAGATTCTTTTCACAACCATCAGACCTGCCTACAAAGTCAGATCAAGCAGATGGCAAGTGCTTCGCATAAAGGGCATGAAACTAAATCTGTGGGGCACCTGCACTGCAGAGGCCAGCCTTGCAGTGAAAACCAATACCATCTCTTCAAATGTGACCAGGAAACCGGAGCACTAATAGCCCCCTGACAATGGACAAACTGGGAGAGATCGTCTTGGCTTCTCTCTCCTTTGGACTCGGCATGAATAAGGTCATTATGGATTTTGGTGTATAGCTGGAATGATAACATCTGCATGGACACAGACTGATGGAGCTGTATGAATATTTAAAAGTGCCATGTCCTGCATTTTAACTTTCTTCTTCATACTTTACCCTTTACACTGGTACTCTCTGATTTGTGGACTTTTGACCTCTGCATTGGCATTTTAGTGTGAACCAACAGATTTATTTGTGCTGCACTGCCAGAGTAAACAGCGGACACCAAAGCCTTCAGGGTTTCTGGCAATGGCAGGTAGTTGAGGAGTAAAGTCTTGTTCAGAGCGACAGTAGCACGGCATTTTGCGATGCCGTGCTACTGTGCGATTCTTCTCAATGAGGCGACCGCGTTGGCACAACGGGAGTCTCGACATACGTTATGTTATGTGGACTCCTTGCCATCCCTAGAGCCATGACGCTAGCGTGGCTAAAAAAACACCCGGCTCATTCATTTTAGATTAACCTTGTAGCGTGTCTATTTACTTTGCAAGCAATATATATCTTTGTAAGATCTGTCATGCGGCTACAGATGAAGAAAAGCGTTTTGGCAAGCTCTGGTGCATTTACAGCAATGTTTATTAATGTGAACTGTCCTTGTTAAATTAACCAATAAATAGAATAATTAAATAAAGCATTGACACAGAGGGCAAACGTTGTTTACTTTCCAGAATTGTTAAATACTGACTCAAAGTATGTTGGAAATTGGTCAAACTGGACCTCCTAGTTTGTATCTCATCTTCTCCACAGTACCTGTAGGAACATGCTCACACTAATGCAGCCTCTTGTATCTTTTAACACAGTGCTGTTGTCAGTCTGAACACGGCCTAAATGGAAAATGTCGAAATGTTGAACAATATAGGTGCCAACAATACGATATTGAGTATATATCCTTTATAATATGTAATAGTATAAACCATTAGACATTTAAGTTACATATACAGTAGCAACTTTTGCAAGATCATTCTTAACCTTAATGTCTATCTCTCTATCTATGCATCCATTCATCCATCCACATCTGTCTGATACTCTACTCTCTTTTTAACCAGCCCATAATTAATTCATTCATGTTTTACACACAGACAGGAAGGCAGTGCGTCAATTATGTGTCCAGGCTCCCAGTCCACTCCCAGCCATTCAGCATAAGCCCCTTTAGAGAAGAGAACCTCAGGCTTTAGTCCTTATTCTGTCCAGAGATTTGCAAAAGACACAGTCCCATATGCCTCATTGTGTGCTGGATTAGACCTGCCTCCATTCAGTCGAACCTTGAGAGTAACCCCTTGGCCGCCTCTCTGCCATTGGAAGCAAACCAATTAGAATCAATTGGCTGTATTCTCTGGGGTGATTAGCATACATGCTCCACTCGTGGAGCTTTGACAGTTGTTGAAGCTGTACGGTATGAGTGCCGTCTGTATGGCTGCTTCGTCACCTTGCTAACCATGGGTGATAATAATGAGGACTAATGAGCTGGTTTGAAATGGAAATGTAAGAAAAGGCCATGAATCTAGGTGTCATAAATGTGTGTTTAAGATTTCCTCTTAGAGAGGCAATTATGAATGCTTGAGATATGTTTTCAGAAGGAGACTGATTGAATATGTTGCCCAGTTAGTAAAAGGCTGGAGAAAAAGTCTAGAGTTGATGAGCTTCACTCCAAAAAAAAAAAAAAAAAAAAAAAAAAAAAAAATACATATATATATTCTACTTGTAGGACTTCAATCATGTTACAGTATTTGCCATTTTTTCTGGTAAAGGACTTTATGGTTTATCCCTAAAGTTATCTCGTAAAATCACAAAAGAAAATAGGTAAGTATCCAAGTGATGAAACACCATGTGATATGTTCAGTTATGTTTTTACTACCTTTTTTCATTAATTTTATTCTCATGCTGCATTCTCCAGTTTTGTATCACTGTGGGATTGTAACATTAAAATAAAAGCAACGGCTCCACAAATCAATAAAGTATTGGTAAAACAAACTAATCAAAGAAAAGAATAATACATTGGGCATACATTTCTCTTTTTGTAGTAGATACGTATTGTATTTGCACCAATACAAAAGTTCGTTTTAACATTGAGCACACAAACAATGGACTAAATGTGTAGAAATTACAACAAAACAATGTTTTCAGATGTCCGTCTGAAGTGTGTCTCTTGGAGCAAACCAGCCACTTATAGTTAAATATTGCACATTTCCCAGAACATACCTTCAATATACAGCAAATATGATGTGTTTGTGAAGGGTTTAGTTTATTAAATAAGACAGCTTTGGCATTGTCAAACAGACATGTGTGACCTGAAAGACCTTGTCAACATTTTGTCAATAGCAGATTATGGACAGTTCCTCCAGTCACTGTAAATAATCAATTTTTCAAAAGTGTTTCAATACAATTCACAATATGGAAGGACATGATTGAAAAACATTGTGGATTAGAACTTTAAATAAAGATTTCCTATTAGCCATTGTTTTCTAAAACAGTTTGGAAATGAAACATCTTTTATTTCCTCCAGCAATGGATGAATGTTATTAAATGCTAAACTGCCAAAGGGTATTAACTGGAAAACCAATAACTGCAATGACTAGCTAATTAAAAGACAATATTGCTTCCACTGAATACAAAATGTGTCAATAACAAACTAATCATCTAAATAAGGACCCTTCAGCTTATTGCATGGCTAAGTCTTTAAATTTACTGGGATCTGTGCTGGCTGATAAAGTGGATCCAGTGGCCTCTGGCATAAATGCAGGCATAATGAATCATGGGAGCCCTCCAGAGGATAGTCCAATGGATGTTTTCCAGCTGATCTTCATTAGCCACCATCCAGCTGAAACATCTGTCACTGGAGTGCTTGGCACTGTCCCATGGTAATTAGTGAGCTGCTCGCAACAGGTTTTGCTGGAAGATAAACAGGATGCGAGCAGAGCCGACGGCATGCACACAGCATCTCCGCACGGGCGCAGCAGAGCAGATAGAAGCTTCAGCTGACAGTGTCGCCATGTGTACACACACACACACACACACACACACACACACACACACACACACACACACACACACACACACAATCTCATAAATGTAAGACTTAATATGTTCACGGTGTGAATCATAACATCTTGAAACATAGAAAACTGAACTTGCTGCACGGTGCAATCTGTTTACACATGCACAAATATGTAAGTTCATACTGTATGAATTCACATCCTCACATTCATTTTGTGCCACGGTTACAGTGGTGGTTGCTACTAGCAACAAAATGTTTAACTGAAACACATTGTTTCTCCACAATATAGCTTAAAATATATTAGCTCTGTGTTGGGCTGCTTCCTCCTGAAAGCTCCAAAGCTCTGGCAGAATGAACATAGAAATGTACCGACGAAGCGATGATTGGAACATCTGAGCGTACAGATGACAACCTTTTCAGAGCCAGAGTAGTTGATACTCAGAAGAAAAGAAATCAGTATTCTTCTAAATTTCTTTTAAAATCTTCGAGGGATACTGTTGTGCCAACCCACCACAAAACCAACGAACAGTTTACAGCAGTCCTGTACATGGTATGCAGGTGTACTGTGCGTGCAGTCCACAAAACCGCTCCCGTATGAAATTTGTTAAGAAAATATTATATTTCTAGTCTGTTGCTGACTCTTGCATGAACAATTTTGCAGGTGCTGATTGGCCAGTGTTTAAGGTGAAGGTGCCCTGTCTCCTCTTTATCATTACTGTATCAGGTTTACCTTCCTTTGTATTTTACCAATCTATCACCATGCTCTATAAATACAATATTTTAGATATTAGCTTTGTCTTTGTAAAAGCAGGCACGTGTACATAATAAGTGCAGTATACTGCTCATACTGTTACAAAATATGCTCCACATTATTTTGAAAGTTAAAAGCTCACATTATTCAGAAAAGAACACACAACAGCACACTTTTAGTAACAGGAATCAAATTTAGCAACAAATTAATTTCTCCTTTTTTTTTAGCAATGGATTACTTATTGTGTTTTGGGGAATGCGCGTGTGGGGGGGGGATTCTTGTCTGACTGCAGTAGTAGTGAGAGCTTTCTGTTGATTGTGTTGAAGTGGTTGAGAGGTGACCCACCACCACCACCACCACCACCTCCACCTCCACCTCTCTGTCCATTTTCCCTCCATCGCTGCTTCCCTCTCAGGCAGCAGCACACAAAGAAGCAGCGGAGCGGGACAAGAGGGTAGCTAAAGACCAGAATTCCCCACCAAATGACAGCACACACACACACACACACACACACACACACACACTTAAAAACCTCTTTAACAACCCAATGTGGAGTGCCACATACCTGAGCTGAAAGCAAAATGGATGTCAGGATCAACCAGGGAGGCTTTAACTCTGAGAGTTTCTCTAATGGATGTCCTCGTCAGGTCAGAAACGTGTGTGTGTGTGTGTGTGTGTGTGTGTAAGTAAGAGAGTGCCAGTAACTGAGTGAAAAATGGACTCATGGACATTATTCGAAATGCGAATAATGCAGCTTTCAGCCTGTTACTTGACTTTACTTTACTTACGTTAAATGAAAAAGCTTTGGAACATTAAGCATATATTGCACAATAAACACAATACCATAAGAGACGATACAGAGATTTGTAAACAGTCACAATGGAGCTCATGTGTTGACACCCATCATTGGGTTTTGGGAGTAAATGTTGAAACATTTAATGGACATGTCTATTTCCTTTTTCAGAGTATGATGTGTCAATCAAATCTCAGATCACAGCATAAACTGCTGGTGTAATGGCATAATGGAGTAATCTGTAAATCCAATACAGGAATGTGTATCATTTTGGCTTCATGAAATCGTTATTCATTTTGACTCAATCACAGTAAATGACAGACTTCTTCAAGTGAACAAATCTGTACTGAAAAAAGACTGCAATAATGGCAATCACTTTTTCAATTTCTTTGAGAAAATAAGATTTTCAGAAACAGCTCTAAAAGACTATAAGCACATGTTTTGCAGTTTGCTGTTATCACACACAGGGACATTTTGTTGACAGAAAACATGACTAAATCTTTAACTATTTCTTGTTGTCCATCTCTCTACTTTACAATGACCAGAACAACTGCCAATAACCATCCTTACACTCTGATTGTGGCATTAGTTAAGTAATAAATAGCTTGCAGATCTTCCCAGGAAGGTACCACATGTCTATATAGAAAAGAACCCAATGCCCCCCACAAGCACAGGAAGCCTTCATCTCAAATAAACAAAGCGTGGAATGATGGGAGTTCCTTATCGAGATACGCACTGTCGTACACAAGGATGAGACAAAAGCAAACACAAAAAATGCCACACAGTTTAGCTAAGGCAGACAAGCAGACACACGCCCTGACCTCCCCTGTGCTAAATAATCAGCTGTGGAATCTGCAAGACAAATCTCAGCTCTTCCCAAAGCCGACATCAGTGAGAGCCATTATTTTTCAATCTGCTTGATAAATTGGTGAAGGAGGAAACAACTGGACACTGGTGAAAACTAAAATAAGATAGGCAGCAGTCACTGAGATTCAGGAGATTATCTTGAAACGTTTGGCATTCGGAGGTGCTGGTGTGAGAAGACGGGGCAGTATTGCTGCTACAGCAAGTGTCCTGTGTCAGTGCTGTTTAAAAGTAAAAATAAATGTGCAAGAAACGTAATCACTGTTATTCAAACATCACTGTTTTCAGAAATGTGAATGAAGTTAGAGAATAGAGACATTTTTCCCGCATGCAGTAATGTCGCCTCTCACTACATGCCAGATAATAAGAAGCTAGTCTGGCCCTTTTGTATAATTTAGGATGGTAGTTTGTTATTGCACGACTGTGACTATGAATAACACAGAGGCTCACTCCTCCAGGAGTTTAGTCTATTCCTTCTTTCCATCGTTGCGCCAGGCAGACACCCAGATCCCACTGATTAACTGGGACACAGGAAGCCAGCACGTAAACACAGAGGAAGACAAGCAGGCTACTGTCGGGGCTACATATCTGTTTTTATGTGGTGTATTGTGCTTTGTGCACTATTGTTGTGCACTACTTGAAACCTGTATCAGATGGTGCACTGAGAAAGGAGACGAGTTGACGGTGGGGGGTAAAAGCTTTGAGCCTTTATGTCATGTTTGACGTTTTGTTTGATACGCTGCTAAGGTAAATGATGGCTGCACGTATGCAGCTGTGTTGTCAATTTTAGCAGATCATTTCGTATTACAAAGTATGAATTTTTTAATAATGTAGGTTTAAGAAGGCTACTTGAATATGTTTTTGAAATATTTTTGTCTGCAACTGTTGAGCCTGTTCAGTCCTACAAATCCTCAGGAGGGAAGTAACTGAGTACATTATTCAGGTACTATACTTAAGTATACAGTAGTTTGAGGTTACTCTGTTATTCCATTTTGGGAGACTTGTATTTATAATGTATTGTAGGAAATGTTGGACTTTTACTTTAATATTATACTTACGTATATATACTATATGCTTGTATACACTATGTACTTTTTATTTTTTCAACCTATTTAAATTTAACTTATACTTTAGATTCAGATTCAGCATGAGATACTTTCAAATGACTGTTGAAAAGTTCAAATGACTGCGTTGGTCATTTGTTGAAATGTTTAAAATGCTTTAATGCTTTTCTCTGAAGCAAAACAAAAACTCCTAGGAGGGAGGCTGAGGTTGAGTTTTGCATTCAGATTTTCTCAGTCTGTATAAGAGTATATAATCCATAATCTGGTTTTAATGCATTAAAAAGCCTCAAAAACTGGCACATGACACAAGGTTCCAAAGGTACTTTTATTTAAAACGTTTGACTACATTTTACTACTTACTACAGTTTACGTTTACTTCAGTTAAACTTTAAAGGTAGATATTTTTCATGTAATGGAGTACTTAAAAGTAAAGGATTTCTGTTAATCCTAGCACATCAAACTAAAACTTCTCAACATCACTTTCAGTAAGCAACAATAATAAAGGAATTTGTCTTGGTGCAAACATATATTGATTACTGACACACACACACACACACTCACAGGAGAGTTACACTCCCTCATAATCTCCATTTTGGTAAAATCCCCTGCGCTGAAAATTCCACAAGTCAGGGAGTGAATGAATGCATCTCTATATGTCACCCCCTCCCTTTCCTCTCTGTGTTCCTCTTCCTGTGTGTGGCCAACGAATCCCCTCTTCCACCCGAGAAGCAACCATTTTATTTAGATTCACTTAAATGTACCCGGCAGATTT
Organism: Maccullochella peelii; assembly: GCA_002120245.1. Classification (NCBI taxonomy): domain Eukaryota; kingdom Metazoa; phylum Chordata; class Actinopteri; order Centrarchiformes; family Percichthyidae; genus Maccullochella; species Maccullochella peelii. Next base: position 252,770 of record LKNJ01000142.1, on the reverse strand, counting down.
ATGTAAGGAATCCAGTGGGCTGTTTGATTCAGGAAACTAAGGGGATCAGCAGGGGAATTAGAGGCTAGCACGCACGCACGCACACACACACACAGAGAGAGCTGTGTATACACGTGGGTCAAACACTTAACACACAACATGCATATTCACACATACAGGAAGCACTAAACCTGCACAGCGACAGATATTTACACACACGCACAAACATGTGGAGGAAAGCCGTGTACACAAGATGAGCATTCACGCATACAGGAAACACTCAACCACAAATGGCTGGACACACACACACACACACACACACACACAGTCGGAGCTTTTGAAACATGATGAAGACAAGTGTTCTATCAACAAGTTCAACCTCTGTATCATTTCCTTCCTGAGGTTTACCGCAAACATTACAGACCTGCTGGCTCATTCACTGCATGGCAGGTTTGCTAACAGGGTTGCCAGGTTGGTGGGAGGTAATGGGCTGAATACCCGCGTGAGGTGGGATGGCTGGGAAAGCCACACACACACATCCTCAGCCACATAAAGATTAAGGTAACTCTGATGCATGCAGAGAGAGGGGACATGTTTGCAGAGACATACAAAGACACAACACGCTGTCACAGGACATTATAACATGCAAAGGTACAGCCCATGCACATGTACACACACACACACACACTTGGAGGGAAAACCCAGAGAGGAGGAGGAAGAGATTAGTTTATCATCCACGGTGCTGACAGATCCTGCTGATGTGTGGCCACAAACCAAACAACCATCAATCTCTTCGCTGCAGGCGAAGCAGAATGGAGGAGAGGATGGTGAAGAGTTTTGCATGTGAAGGTCTAAACACTCAGGAGTATTTAGCCTGAGTTAGAGTGAGTACACACACACTACTCTGGAAAGGCCTAAGTGGGGTTATTCATCAGAAAAAGCACAGCTGTGGATTTTACTGTGAGTTGACAGTGAGAGAAGAAATTCTGTTGTACGTCCACTTTAACTGTGGAATGTGTGTGTGGTGGAGGGTATGAGATCAGATGTGGAATTTGCGTTGCCCTTTCACTTTGGTGAAGGTGTGTGTTTGTATGTGTGTAAGGAGATTTTGGAAATCCTGCTAGTCAGTAAACTGCACACAGCCCACTGATGTTTACCAACCTGGGCGCCCTTTGCTTAAATCCCAAAGCACACCAAATAGACGAGAATCATTTCCTCCAGGTGGTAAAGTGAAGAGTGAGTGAATGAATGAATTTTCTTCTTTATTTTCAGAAAAGCAACTGTTTGTTGTTTCCCTGTTCTTTTTAATTGCAAGGCCCATTAGCATGTTATGCTGTGAAAAAGATGTTCTGTTGTTTTGAAAGCACAAATTACCCTGAAACAGTTCAAGTTCCTGTAGAGCTTTAGATCGGTGGTTCCCAACCTTTTTTGTCCAAAGTACCGCCACAGCCCTATCAGATGGACCTAAGTACCCCTTCATCAGACCCCTTTGATAGAGGGGATGGCTTTATGGTCTTGTTCAATGGTATTTTTTAGTAGTTTTGACCAAGTTTGCATTTGCCATTTGGAGTGACAGAAACTAGTCTTTCTGCATCTTAATCAACTTACAGCTGACTCAGGTTGGTGGAAAACTGAGGCATGTCTTGTGCAGTCAGACTACCATAGTTGGTAAGTTATTGTGACAAAAAATATTAAGATCAGCATCACACAAAATTGTAATCTTACTTGTGTGTTGGTTTTTCTCCTAAACGCAAATATGTGGATATTTAATATCAAATCATAATTTCTATTTTTTAAATTAGCTGAGCTTTACAATTTTTCACGTACCCCCTGGTAACTGCAGAAGTACCCCTTTTGACCCCTTTCTGAGAAGACAGGGTGGATTTTTACACCAAAATCTTATCTACTGTAGATTTATTCCACTCTGCCTAACTAAACATGTAATCTTGTAAGAAAGCAAGGCTGTCCTCGTCACCTCACCCATGTGTGATACTCATGGACCTGTTGCCAACACAATCTGAAAGACCTTGGATATGTGCTGATATCTCTGCTATTTGCAACGATGATGATATCCTTTTGGCGTCTTTGGACTGTAACATTAGATGTGTGCTGGAGCAGCTAAGTGTGACGCAGAGTGAGGATCAACACCTCCAAGTTTCAGACAGGAAAATACATGGATTTCTGAATGCAGGTGAATCGGGAGTAGTGCCCTCAAGTGGAGGACTTCATGCATCTTAGGATCTTATTCACAAGTTGACCTATTAGCTGTAGAAATGCAGCTTTGTATGAGACCATGATGGTAAAGATATGGAGAGAATTTGATCTTTTAATCTATACATGCCTGTTTTTGCGTGTTCCATATGTCAGCATGCGCCTGGATTCCTGCATGTGTCCCTCCCTGTGAGTCTGGCCACAGCAACAGACGGCCTAATATTACGAGAACAGGCTGAGAGGAAGGGGCAGCCCCCCAACATGTCCGCGTGGTGAAAGCACCTCTTCAGCGTACGGCAGCTGTTCACATTTCCTGCGTATTGGATGTCGAGCGGTGGCTATTTCTCATTTGCTGAGTGCATTATTAACAGATGGACTTCCCGCTCTGCGCTAATATTGGGAAATGGGAGAAATGTGGAGAGCACTGTGGACACACACATACACACATACACACAACACATCCCTTGAGCAGCTGCTCCTGCTGCTCAAGGTATGTGTGTTTGTGTAGATATGTATTGCTCAGTGTAGGTAACCTCTGTTTGTGTGTTTATGTGTGTGCATGTACAGTACATGTCTGTGTCAAGACTGTATGACTTTCTATGTCTTTGTACATGAGGATATGTGGTGTGTGTGTGTGTGTGTGTGTGTGTGTGTGTGTGTGTGTGTGTGTGTGTGTGTGTGTACAGAGAGAGGAGGGCTGCTTGTGTGGGCCAGCTATGTGGCAGAAGAATTCCCCTTTGACCTCATCCCCGCTTCATTGATTCACATGGAGTGATTTGATTACCAGTAAATGCATGAATGTCAGCACTGTACATTCAGCTGCAAGGAAGCAGTTGGATGACACTGTTTGCGCTGTCATATTGAATTTCACCAAGATAAAGGGCTGTTTCACCAGTTTAAATCAAATGACTAATACAACACAATAGTGACTTGGGCTACAAGTAGTAAAATTAGCAGAAGTCCGTTTGGAATTGGAGTGAGCAGCAGTACTCTCGATGGCTTGCGATGAGAACATGTCATTGTATTTTAACTCCTTGTGGACTTGAATATGGGTCAGATTGTTAGTTTGAGCCCTACTTCCCTTTTCTCTGCTGCTTGGATTCTTTGAGAGTTCCCTCAAAGAGCAGAGTTTTCCCCTCCAAATCTAGCTGTCTAGCTATTTACTATAAATGGTCAGTTCTTTGACAGAATTTGCTTTTTTTGTTTTGTTTTGTTTATTTGCCTTCTTGATTTTGGAAGCTTTTATAAATGTTCTCCTTCATCCACTGTGGCTTGGATTATTCCTTCATTTGTAGGTTGGTTTGGACAAAAGCGTCTGCCAAATAAAATGTAGGATAAATCTAAATAATTAGGCAATTGCTGCTCTATGTTTCTTCTCTTAAGAGTTTCAATCTCTTATTAATTGAATTCTCAAATTTTGCGTAATACCAAACAAAGAGTAGAGGGCCACCCAAAGAAACATCTCAACCTCTGATGGACTACACAACTCAAGCAAGATTCAATAGTGTGCTAATAGATTTCGATGCTGTATGGAAATCAATGGAAATCAATTGCTGGCGGGGAGTCTAAAAAGCAAAACCAAATGTTTAGCTGTGAACTCAAGTATACTTTTTGTAGTAAATTGGTTAAAACCTGTAAAACCACTGGTCTGGCCCTTTTTAAATAATGTTAATTTAATGCTGTTTGACTCAGAAAAGTTAGACCTAAGAGTAAGCATGTTCTCCTACTCTGGTTGTTGCAGTCCATTATTGAAACTATTCATGTATCCAAGTCTCATTATCTCCTGCATCCGTCCTTTGGCTTCCTGAAGCTTGAACTGGCATACAGTCACTGGCAAAGGATGACTCATTACATCCTCTTCAACGTTCCTATGTACCTTCTTTTACCCATTTGTCACCTGGGTATGTAAACACAACCAAGCACTTCCTCCATGTTGCCATTCCTAAACGAGGTACTCATTGAGCAAGACATAAACCAGGCTACTTCCTGTGTACCTCAAGCAACTTATGATGGCACAGGAACACTACCAGGTCCAGGTTTATCTGAAGTGTCTCCTGCCATCCGTAGACGCATTTGTTAACTCAGCCAACCATCAAGAGTCCCGGACAGTGAAACAGCACACTTAGAGCAACACTTTCCGCTTCTTCCTTTAAAACAAACAGCTGCAGACGAAAGCAAAGAAGCGTGATGGAAATTTGCACTTTGACAAATGGCAAATGATACTGTATGTGACCTTTTTGTAATGAGGTCAAGTATTGTTCAAATGTAAAGATCTCAAGCATAATGACAACTATTAAAAACATTCTTTGAACCTAATTATAGAACAAAATAAGGAATTTCTGTTGCACTTTGTTCTTGCCATGCTGCCATCGTTTTGTCAGTATTGTGATTTCCTCTCAGCAAGGGGAAGTTTCCAGTTCAGCAGGATGCTTCATTAACTTCTCAGACCAGAGCATCGGCACAGCAGCAGACCATCTTTGCACACACATCTGAAGGCACTCGCAGTGTCACCATATTTGCTCCCAATAACGACTTATAAATAAACACAGATGAAGTGTAGGAACAGTCTGAACACTATAAAACAAAATGTCACCCACAATAATAGAAGTAATCTTAGAGAAACACACATAAACAGGCACTGGTGTCCATAAACCTGCTGCCCTGGTGCATGCTGGGGGGCTTTCCACTACACCTAGCAGTAACTGTGCAGCAGTAGCCTAATCCATGTGTTTTTAAAATAGAGTTTTGTGTGCTGCATTTTGGAGGAGTGTGTTCAACGGTCCAAGTTGAAAAAGATTCACTCAGAGCAGAAAAGCAGCTGATGTTGTTGCTGTTCTCTACCGTCCATTCAGATCAACAGGGCGATGGTGGGACTTCTGCAATTATTCTCATAAACATAGATGTTAACCTGAAGGTTTATGCTGCAACTCAATAAACCAAAAAGTACCATAATGTGCACTGAAAACAGCATGGCTAGTGGACTGGGCTGTGCAGACTTTTAAAATACTTCCTGTATGTTCGGCTCTGACTGCGGATCATCTGGGAGCTTTGATTGTCACACTGCATCTACATGCCAAAGCACTTATATAACCAGAAAAGTGCAGTGTTTTATCATTCCCTGCCATCTACATAAACAGTCTTTTCAGGAGACCTAATATGTCTCATGACCTATTGGCATGGCGACAGCGGTGCCAGGGTAATAACTAACTGAATGAAGGCCTGGGCCAGAGCCGGGGCAGACTTGTGGTTAGCGAGCCCGAGGTCCAGCGCCAGCGGTCCTCTTGCTGTCCTGAGAGGCTGCCAAATCATAATCCTCCTTCAACAAATGCAGCGTGACGCGGGGATCCATCTCTGCGAGCGTGGTGGCGCCGGGGACTGACTCCGCCGAGCCTGGCCAGTCTCAGTCCCCACTTTGGTGTCTACGGCTCATACAGGACTGTCAGCTGGACACTTAACACGCAGCATGTCAGGGCCAAACACAGCAACAGATGTCAGGATGAGGAATCTATTGTCAGTATTTGTCGCGTAAGAGTTGTGAGTTCCTGCAGTTACTATTCATGATTTAGTCATTTTTATATCTACAACTGGTGTTAATTTTTCATTTCATTATTTTTGTTAAGAGCCTTCAACAGCTTAGTAACATACAGCAACACTGCATACTTCTACCAGTATACCATTGGTGAGTTAAACTTTATATATCACTCGTCGTCAAGACATGAATTACAAAGGGCTTCACAGCTACAAATTAAATAATATAAGTGAATACTAAAAAAGAAAATAGAAAAAAAGAGAAAAGATATTTGAATAAAATCAAAAATGAAAGACACATAAGAGTGTTAATAACAGTCCAAGGACAAATCAAGGATAAAGCAAACAAATTCAACCCTTTATCTAATAGGACTCCAGTGTAGTGAAGCCAGCCGTGGGGTAGTATGTTCTCTTAGTTAACACCAATGCTGCAGAACTTTTAACTAACTGTAATTGTGCTACAGCTTCAGGGCTTAAAGGATGAGGCTAGCAATATATATATATTTTTATTTTACTTATTGTCAGAAATCCCACAAAAAGGCCAAAACCAAGAATGAACTGACCCAACTAATAAGTACTGCCTGTGAAGCCAAAACCTCATATATATTTTTCCTCTGCGCCATAGATCTACATTGTCGTCCAAAAACATATAAAACACACAATTGAGCCACACTGTTGGGTGACATGTTCCTTTTGCCATGAGCATACACACTAGTTTATTTCAAGTCAGTCACTAGTGTATACAATGTGTTATTCCACAGCTAAAAAAAGTAGTCCCCAAGAGCAGATAAAAGAATGGGGGATTTTGTCTACTGTACTTCTACTGGGGATAGAAAAGAGGCATCATTTAGCAATATTTCATAACTGGAAATAATGGGGCTGACTTGACATCTTTATCAAGGTGCAACTGGGAATCTAAAGTCACATCTATAGGTTGAACTTTTCTGATCTTTTCTGAATACTTTAAGAGGCCTAAATGTGGGAAAAGACATACAAAAAAAAATGACCCAGGCCCTGATTTCATCAAGAAAATTATGTAAAGTAGCAAGATTTTTCGAGCTCACTGGGTTTCACAAATATATAAAAAAGTACATTTAGAACCTCCAGTAAAAGGGATAGTAATAGCAGTTGAATAGATATTGATAGAAAACAAAAACAGCAACACTTCATCATAATACACTTTAAAGAACACACTTCAGTCGTTTCAAAATGCCTAAATCTGATCAGCTGTTGAAGGGTGCAGGGAATGCTTTGAATCCTTTTATTGTGGAAATCAATTTTCTGCACTGTGGATAAGTTCACAAAAGATGCATAGAAATGGGACAGTAGCACCATTGTCACACGTCTCACTAAACAAGACACAGATAGCACATGTTTGCAAAATAAAAAAAAAGCTTTAGTTTTATCATTTCAGCTCCTTCTGTACACAGCAGATTAAAACCCTGCACATTAAAACCTGTCTTGTACAGGACAGGTGAGTCGGCTGTAATTACAGGTTTAAACGACACTACAGGGAGTAATCTTGCCACAGGGCTGAATGGATAATTGATCGCCCTGGAACAAGGTGATTAATGAACAATTGGGTGTTTTTACACTTCACCTGATCTCCAGCTGTCATTGAAGGAGGACCTGCCATGACAAAGAGGACTTTCCAGGCAAACAGACAGGTGCTTGTTCCTCTACACCTGTCGTTGCTTTTCTTAATGTGCTATTATGCATAGTATGCCTGTTTTGGTTAGATTGGAAGCAAGAACTAAATGTACAGCAGCAATAAGGAGAACGTTGCATTGTGTTGCTCAGAAATTAAGCGTTTCAGAATGTGATGTGGGTATCCTGTATCGCTGTTCTGTGAGGATTGAAGGCAAGCTCTTATTTTTTTATTTTCTGAGCACCAAATGTAAAGCTTTATTTTCTGTTATTTTGGAATTAAAGTAATCTTGTCTATATTTTTTGTTTTCCACAGGTAAATAAAAATGAGCTGTCATTTCAAAAAGGGTAACTGCTTTCTTTCTCATCTGGGACACTGTATATGATACCGATTTTAGATCTGTCTATAACTTCAATTCGATGCAATTACCCCAAACCATTTTGAAAGCGTATCATTGTGAGCTCTCATTTCCTCGAACCAGTTTGTCATGCTACCAGGCTTCACACTGTTACTCATAGTATTTATGGCTAAATTTAAATTAAGCTGTATTCCCCTGGGATATAGCAAGATTGAAGATACTGCAAATATGCTTTTGGTTCTTTCTTTCAAAACCACATTTACATGGAAGACTTACCTTACAGTAAATATGTATTCAGCAGCTGCCTTCCCATTTAGACCAAACACAAGGCCTGACATGATGGGCCCAGCAGCACCAAATCCATCTAAAAACAGCCTCCATCCCACCTTAAAGCTCCCCGTGCTCCCTGCAAGCAAAACCCAGTGTTCCTTGCTGATCTGGTGGGGTTCATACCAAGTCCTGCAGCTCCAGGCTTATTGGTTTGTCTCGCCTGGGCGGTTCTGGTGGCATGGGACTGTGGCAAATCCTGCCGTGTGCTCTCATAGCTCATACTGAACCACCAAATAGAGGGATTTCTGCTCTGAACATTATGGAGGTTTCGATGAACTAATTTGGCTCCCTTGCAGAGAAATTAGCAGGGAGGAGAGGAGCAGTTATGAAAAGGGAGGAACAATGAAAGAAACATGGGGGAGAAGAAACATAAATTTGCCTTAAATCTTCTACTTCAGTTCCACTGAGTCTCTTTCCATGTCCGCATGGGGGTGAGGGTCTGTGTTAGCAACATTAGCATTCCATTTCCATCCAGTTTAGTATGTACTGAACGTCTTGTGTGTCTACTGTCCGTCTCATATGTGTCCGTTTTAGAGCAGGTCTTATGAGTGAGGTGTGTACAGTTTACTTACATTACAGAATTTCTTGGTACTGAAGTAAAAACATTTCCAAACATCTTTCACTTCTCACTGCTACTTGGAGCTGCCAGTGTGCAAAGTTGCCTACTGCAGATTCAGAAGCGGCAGAGCGGGAAGAAGATGCAGAGATGTCAAGAGGGAGGAGAAGAAAGATTAAAAATAAGGAAAGCAGAGAAGGATGGTGAGAGAAAATGGCAGGAAAATGTGGTAAACATGGGAGAGGAAAGAGGACGATGTGCACATACCCAAGCTAAGGAAGAAATGGTCTTAAAAGAAGCCGCAGTGGTCTTGTTTCTGTCAGAACCTCTGGTGTTTGTGTTGGCCTGGTTCGGGTCACGTGTGCACATATGTCACTGCATTTTTTTCTTTGCCAAAGAACAAAATTGACACAGTAATTGGCAGGTTTGACGACCAATGGCTCAAATAAGCACTGACATTTCTTGCTTTCAAAAACTTTCAGACCAAATTGATATTCATACCATTCCAGTCATCTACAAAAGCATTGCCTCTAAATGTAGTGAATTGTCTTCTCAGAAGGACGGTGTGAATTTGACTGTTTCTTGCTGTGATAAACCACTAGCTTCATTTTTTTGCAATGTTGCCAAGGTAAAAGGTACTACGGTGTAATAACTTCTTTTTGATGAATTTCATACAAAATTTACGGCTTAGGTTTGAGGGTCTGTTTCGGCATGAAAACTGCCAGTTGGAGTTAAAAGACACCACTGACGGTCTAATGGAATATTGTGCTGTAGGCAAGAGTCCACAATGGCACTGAAAGTATTTCAGTGTAGCTTTCAATGAAAACTAAAAATCTCTCACGTGAAGTAAAGAAATGTAAAGAAACAATGATGCCATTCCAGTATTTTGCAATGTACTGCAGTGCCCTAAATACTTTATTTTAATCAGGGAACCTTTGATGGAGATACACATGTTTTAACATTGTTGATGCAGTTCCTACGTAAAGGTAATTTATCACCTTTAAGGTTTTTCATTTATGAAAAGAAAGTCAAAGAATACAGAGACGAATCTTCAGGTCAGATTCTATTTTATGGTTTCAAAGATACACAAGGTGAAAGAAATGGACAATAAAAAAACACATTAACATCTTTAATGTCTCATATGGCATGTCTTTTGTCCAATACAGCAGCAGCACCAGGGTCCCACATACAGTTAGTTCTCCTCTGTCCATGTTTTCACAGCAGTGAGCTGTTAATGGAAGCAGAGGCCGCTGGCTGTGCCTGGCAATGAAAATGAGACCCAGGTAGGGAGTCGGACTGGTGGGGAAAACAAGAGGAGAAGTGGGGAGGTAGAGATTGTGGTCGTGTGTGTGGGAGATGCAGCAGAGCTCAGAGGGAGGGAATATTATCCATTTCCATGCTAATACCATTTGCCTTTTTACATTTGGTATCGCTTGTGGTGTTTTGCCGATAAAAGAATTTCCCATCATAGGATCAATGCAGTGTTACTTCCTCAACACATCACAGGACCACGGAGCAGAGACCACATCTGTCAGTGTTTATGTCTTCTGTACAACTAAGGTTAAAAAGGAAGTATAGCCAAAATCAGATCTTTTCTCTAAGCAGCAATGAGATATAAAATGTCACCAATCTAGTGTTTTGGCATTCATGCCTTTCATTAACATAACAAGCAGCCATATTTGTGTGTTGTTTTGCAGATTGGATGTACCTCTCAGGTTTTGGAGGACTGTAGTTAGGCCTAATTTATACACCTAGATGAGAATACATGTGGAAGCCCACTAGTGCTTATCTTCACAGCCTGAATACAGAGATAATTTTTGTGTTGTTTTTGGGGACCGGTCACAACAGCATTTAAAACAGAAACATTCTGGAGCAAAATCAATTAATTTGAAGGGAATCACCACGATCAGTGGATTTGCTCATGGGGGTAAAGTAAAAATGGAGGATGCTGTTATGTTAGCTGTGTCACACCATCCAATTTTCTACAATCCTGCTCTGCCGAATAAGAAACAATCATTTTGCCACAAACTAAACTAGCCGCAACCAAAAGAAGCCACTGCACGACCCACAAGTAGAAACTGTGTGACCGAGCATGCAGCCTCAGCTGATTTGTGTGCAGATGCACTGATCATTTTGCTGTGCCACTTTCTGGTCTGACCGGGGGTTCTGACCTATCTTGTTCTCAGCCTCTAATGGTAGTTTACTCTGAAACAACTTTGTGACTGGATATTCTGTTTAAGGAGATTAGCTTCATTGTATAGGATAAATTCATGGAAAGGAAAGGATAAATCTTTTCATGAGATTTGTTGATGATATGATAACATAATAAATCTGCAGTTCAGGCTTGTTTCTATCAGTGCAAACAACTTGGAAACTGTCATTCATGAATTTTGTTTTTTCTTTTCCCCAACTATATTTACCTTGTATTTTTCTAAAGCACTTTGTAACCTTGTTTTGAAAAGTGCTACAGGTATATACAGGTGTATCATTAATTGTTATTATGATATTGGCATATTGCTATTGATTACATAAAATAATGCTGCCCTTAGGAATAGAAATGGGCGCAGAGGTCGCCAGCTCGACTGCCAAAATAAATCCGGTGGGAAAAGAGCAGCACTTGTCCCTCCATCATTATCACCACTGAGGTGCCGCTGAGCAAGACCTTTAACCTCCAACTGCTCAGTGTCCAACAGATCAGATTGTGGTTGTACTGAACATTTTTGAAAAAACACACTGCCAGTTAAATAAAGGTTTAAAACACTAATAATAAACAGTAAACAGGAGTGTGGTACAGTCTCTGAAAATTCTGCAAAGGCTTTTTTAAAAGCACACTCAAACATACAGAAACTAGGGGAGCCCCAACACTTCCCTCAGCTTCCACTGTACTGACTCACTCTTTCCCACTGCCCTGTGAAGGTCCACGGTCGGACAAAACAATCCTACACTGTGCAGACTGTGACCCTCGGCAGCCAGTGTGGAGAGAGAAAACAGATGCTGCTGCTGCTAGGGGACAAAAAACCGTCAAATGAGGACAGCGATGTTAGACGACTATTATCCAGTGTAATTAGTCCCTTAAGGAGATGGGTCTGGATGGTCAACAGCAATTGGGACATTTGCATCAACTGCAAATCAGTATCATGCCAAGGATAACAGCTACAACTAAAACAGGGACAGGACTTTCTTCAAAGTGTTGCAGACATAACTATAGGAGGCAAAATAGGAAAGACCAACTGCATGCACTTTTTGTAGTCACCATTGTATTGTCATACAGCACCCTCTAGTGGGTACATTTTAGATAAAAAGTTCTGTATAAAAGATTGTGCACAATTTACACGCAAGTTATTATCCATAATTGAAATCAGAAAACGAAAAACACACAATGAATGACTACTAATGACACTTCATGAAAGTTTATAGCCTAGTGAAATTAATTTTACCCTCACCTACTCTGCAAGGGAGCCCCGTTTTTGGGTAATCCTATGTCCTGTCTGATGTCCAAACTCCAGATTTGTTCCATAATAAACAAGTGTGCATGAGTTAATGAAAGACAGATTGCTCTGCTGAAGACATTAAACAGGAGGGGAAATGATAGGATCCGTACCCATGAATTTTCTCGGCCCCATGAGGGAAGCACTTTATGGTGATTCCTTTCACAGACCGAGAGCTGGAGGCTCCATTATCACCTTCCTGGATTAAGCTGTGACTGCTGACAGGCACACTGGGTGTATAAATGTCAGAGCACTGGGCTGCTCCGTGGGTCAGATTGGGGCTTCGCAAAATGCTGACTGAAAAAAGACAGATTTATGAGCAAGGGGCCCAAAAGCAGAACATGGATCATTTATCAATTTGTGGCAGTGATCAGCAGAGATGATTGTGCTTCTTTCTTGTGCTCTTATCTTTCAGGTCACGGTTTACATCCGTAACCACAACCTGAAGCGTCCTTTTCGCCTTCAAATCAATTTTCTTTCGAATTACGCTTTGTAACTACAGTGATTGTGTATTGGGCTGTGAGCGCTGCCAAAATGTCTGAGCCCAGAGCTGCTTTCACTGTGCAGACAAGGTGTAATGTTGTGCAATTGTTACATTTGGTATGTTGTGAAGACAAAAGACACATGTTAGACATTTATCTGTTGTTTAATCCAAATCCTGGATGAACTCCTGACCTTAACCCTCAGCCCTATCCCTAACCCTTATACAATCAAGGTGACACACACCAGCATAGTTGCATAACATCAAGTCATGTGACCCCTGCCATTTGACTGACACACACACACACACACACACTAAACAAAATGTGCCAATAAAGGAAGCAAAAGTAATAAATTTGTTGCTTTTCTAGAGTGTTGATGTAACACTATGACATAGGACAGTGGTGTATCCTGACGTATCCTACCTACCAAACCACTGATTTCATATAAAACTCTATATCCCCAAAATGTACATTTTTCAGGTTCTAATAATAATCTAATCACAGTTGTTTAAGATTGGTGATAATTTATACTGCATTTCTTTTGAGTTTATTCATTAGGTTCTGAGAGGGAGTTATGACCCCATGTAGGAGATTGTTGGTGGAGACAAACTGAATATCACAAAAAAAAAAATGTCCTTGGTACACTGATACTATACAAGAATTGGATCTTTCAAAAAAATAACTCTTCAAAGGCTTAAAAAAATTCAATCTTTTTTGAAAACAGAATTATTTAGCCTTATATTAATACATCAGTGGGCATCTTCAACAAACAAAACAACAACAAAAACAAACTTTTTTTCTGTTAATGCCTCTATTGACAAGGTAGGACAGGTACAGTAGAATTATGGTGGAACACATTTCTCCAATTTGTCACTGTTGAAAGGTACAATATATCTAAGAAAAACCACTTGTGTCTTCACCACAATCTTTACCATAAACTCTTAAAAACAGGTTACAGACAGAAAGACGACATTTTTACTTTTTCTCGATGGCCACTGACTAGACAGAGCTCCTTCCTCGGGACAAGGTTGGTCCTAACCTCTGTAATTATTCTGTGCATAATTACCAAACATGGATTATTTTTACATGGACAAAGGTCTTAAAAACAGGAATATGATATCATACTGAACTCATCTTAAAACAAGGACAAATGTCTCAGTTTGATTTGTTTCAGGAAAGCCTGTGGTGGGTTAGAAGAAGAGAAACAACTCATAAAGCTGTGTTTCGTGTGTGTTGTTTTGTCTAGAAAGAGAGAGGACAGAAAGACTGAATGTATTTTGCTTGAGTGTTGAAAGAGAATAATTGCCTTCTCAAGTATTTGTACACATACTGTATACGTGTTTAATTTTCTGTGACAGCCTCTGTACTCTTGCTGACCCCTCTCCCTTCGTGCTAAAGAAAGCTAATCCTCAGGTTAACATTTTGACGAGAGCCTTTTCCTGCTGGCAGGAGCAAACTGCGCTGTCCAAGCCAGCCATGCAGCAAAGGCAAACAAACACCACATGGGAGCCATTTCAGGGGCACAACCAGACAAAATGAGTCTTTAATAACACTCTGCGGAGGGCCTTGTAATTGCAAGCGAGTGGAACATTTTCTAATTATAAGTGCTCGCAGGCACACACTCATTTCTTGCGCCTTCTGTAGCCTAGCATGCCCCGTTAGCTGGGGGCTAGCTGTGCGGCTGAAACCACATGAGATGTTGAAGATTGCAGGCTGGCAGAAGTTGCTTTGCTCCGGTTGGGTTTTTCAGTCAGGGTTGGTTAGCTGAGTAAACACTATGTGAAGTGGGCAGGGCGTATGTGCAGTGAGATTCTAAACTAAATCAAGGAAAGTACAAATTTTCCTTATGTTTGGCACAAGTTTGAAGTTGTGTTGTTTTTGGTTAGCAATTAGAGGATGTGACTGTCAACGTAATTATAACTTCCTAATTGCGGCCGCTGTGTTCCAAGTTGGATCCCAGTTTGGAAAACAAAATTTTTCTTTCTTTTTCTTGGCGTATTTCCTGCCAGAAATTCCAGTAAGATGTTTGTTTTAATGCAATTCCACCACAAACACTTATTTTAGTTGTTGAACTTACAAAGCAGAGGCCAGAAAGAGTATTTAAATATCAAGGGAAACGTTTTAAGGCATGCCGAAAAGTACAATTTTTGGGGGGATTTCGTGACATGCTCAAAGACTTCAGCAGGACAGATGTTTAAACATGGGTCATTGTGGGTTTTTTTCAAAGTATCAGGATGAAAATAATCTGTTGAACAATTGATCGCACCTTGATCATCATGATAAGTGACGAGATGTATCTCACCTAATTTCCTTGATTTGATACATACAATTTTATAAAGAAGCATATTCTTACACGTCATTTGTTTTTCAAATCAAGTAAAGGTCAACATGCCAAAGCAAGCCTCACATTTTGGTTATTTCCCCACACTTCAATCATTGAAAAATCTAAATTATGTCCCTTTTTGCCTTCTTAACCTTTTCTCATACTAAGCTTTTGAAAATGTCCCAGATAAGGGTTTTTTTCAGCAGCACTGACCCCTGGGCTCCTGGCCAGACCTGGGTGAACGCTGCACCTCCTCAGGCATCACTGACCGCTTTACCCATACACAGATCTTCATTATTACTATCTGCCCAAGTCTGGGTCTAAAAGAACCTCTATGGGCACAGAAGAGTCCTGAACATTTAACATTTTATTTCCCACTGAACATTGTGTTACCACCCAGTTTCACTTTGCTGATCGCTGCTCCAGCATTTGACAGCTGTAACCCGTCTTTGTGAACTCCGAGCACATTCAGTGACCTTGAACCTATAGATCAACTGGTATTTTATCAGTGACAGCTCTATTGACCTGGTGACTGAAAGTAGCAGTCTTCTTGTCTCAACCAGAGCTCCAGTGGCTGATCTGCTCTGACCTTTTGCCATCGCAGTAATGCTGTAATTAACAACCAGACCCGTAGGAGTAAATGGATGCAAGCCAAAGCACTAAGCAACCCGGGGAACCTTACCAGTTCAACACTAAACCACACAACAGCACCTCTGAGCTTCTTTCTATTTGCCTCCATTTTGGACAACCTCCAGTGCTAGCTTTTAATCTTGCAACAGATCTTTGGTGCTTTGAAATACCACAACTGCAGTTCCTACAGCCAGCTCCATCCCCAGTGGACCGTAGTTCCTGAGGGAGAGATCACCGGGGTTGTTTGTGGAGTCAAAAGAGGAGCTGTAGTGGTTCTTGTGAGGAAAAGACCATTTCTTTGTCTCCAATGCAGCTTCTGTTTTCAGGGCTTCTTCAGATTCTGTATTGTTGAGAAACCTGATGAAACTGCGATTGCCACTAATCAAGAATATAAGTATTACTTCATTTAAGACCAACTCCTTGATCTTTTTGGAGTTTAAATGACCTTTAGCAGGATCACAGTTCTAGGTGTAGGGGTGCGTGGTTATCATGAAAGTGCGACAAGCACGAGCTCTCAGATCCCAGAGACTGCAGAGCACTGATCCACATTACAGCCTCAGACTGACCTCTCACTGCTGTGTCAACGGTTCTCCTCATCTGCAGGGATCGGAGTCGGAGCGTTTGATATTTACACACACATACACGTGCAAAAATGAAAATCTGTATGCAAAGACTCATAGAGGATTTTACCCATTCTTCATTTCAGTTATGATAAGTTAGTTGATGTGCTAGATCTTCTAGACTCACCTTTACAAACAAGTCCATGAGGACAAACAACACTTAATAATAAGGGTATACATGAAAGTTACGTACGCTGTCCATTGTCATTGTATAGGGTGCTTATTCCTGGGTCAACTTTGACAGAGGGGACAACTTTCCACAGTTGTGGGTGCATGCAGTTTTACAGGTAAACATTTCAGCTGCGTTCACTTTCATTTTTTTCTTCCAAATGTGACGGCCCTCCTGCTTTAGCAGGGCCTGCTGTGGGAGTGCTTGTCTGTGTTGCCTTGCAGGTCCCTGGTAGGCGGAGTCCATTAGTGCAACTGGGAGCACCTGGCCGTCTCCGGCCGCGGTCTCTCTCTACTTCCGGCAGCATGGCTTTTGTTTGGTCGGCTTCGGCCAGGTTACTAGCTTAAGTTTAACACTATATAACACCCCCATTCATCACTCATTCACTCAGCCATCTTCTGACACACTGATACCACTGACTAACACACCTCATAACTTTAGTATGTATTTCAGTTATGGTATGTTATGTAATAAATTTGAACCTTTTCAGTTTAAAACCGTGTAACTCCCATTCTTCTTTGTCATGGCTTCTCCTGGGTCACGAGACAGGTCATGACACAACGAATCTGGTTCAGAAAATATAGATGAACTGCTTAAGACCAGACTGTGTGTCTCCTTACAGCAAGTAACTTTTGTCATTGCAAAGCTGTGCCTACAGACACGCTGCATCCAACTGTCTCTGCGATGGAGTTAAAAACTACTTTTAGGGGTCCCCAAACCCCAAAAAGTTTGACAAAACATTTTTTTCCACACAGTATGATGATATCACATATAGTCTTTAGGCTCTAGCTGCTTATTCCAAGGATTCCTAAAAGCAATAACATGCTTATATTGAGTTGAATATTCAAACCTAAGATGCCATTTTATTACTGTGCCATTACCTCAGACGAAAAAGTCTAGATGAATTGCACATAATGTCAAAGAGTCTAGTGTCTTTGTAAACCATATGGATGAGAAATAAAAATATAGCTGGTCTGAACAATACCTAGCCTTCTCCTCAGGTTGTCTTGAAGACAACAAACTTCTCACACAAACGATGAATTCAAATGTACGATTTGAGATTAACTGTGCGTTTTACGGCGTATGGGCAATAAATAAAGACACAAACTTGTTACTGTGGCTCTGAATCTTCTTACTGGCTCTCATCAGCCAAGTCAAGTCATGTACATCAAGCGCACGCACCAAATGCATCATGGAGGATAAAATAATATATAGAGAGAGCTTTCCTGACACACGTATTGAGACATACAGTCTACTCACAGACACACATACACACACACACAAGCTGCTTCTGGATGTCTTTAGCGTCTGGTAGATTTACAGTGGCGAGGTCGGCTGGGGGAGAATGTGTGTTTCTCTTGGGGAGTGTGTGATGAATAACATTTGGCTGGCACCCAGGCCAGACAGCCAGTGTGTTCTCCCCAGCCAGCCAGACAATTGTTAACATACAGCCCACCTGAGACCCCGAGCTCGTAAATTAGATCCATTTAGCCGAGCCGTCAGTCCACCTTTCAAACAGAAGCTGACAGACGCAGCACAAGGCCTCCAGGCTTTCCTCTTCTTTATTTTTCTTCTTAATTTCTTTTTAGCAAGTTCCTTATTTCTCTTCTTTTCACACGCACACACACACACAATCTTGGCAGAATCTGTGCTGGATGGAAATGTTGACAAGGTTTTCCCAAATTTTCTCCCAGAACCAGAAGAAATAAGTTGTCACTACTCAGTCAAAATGATTTATGATGCTTCCTTTTTACTGCAGCAATGAGGTACCAAATCTCTGATATTTTCCAATTTAGGGGTCAAAATACAATCATCTCACAGCAGTACTTTGTGCAGTTAATGTTTAAATGCAGCACAGATGGAAAACAGTGTGTGTGTGAATATGTAACTTACAGGTGCTTTTTAAAATCATCTTTTGCATATTGATTCCTGATTTCGTCCAAGCTACTGCAAACTGCTTGTGGTAAATTTAGTTTTTTTCAGATACTTCAAAGAAACACTCTCTAGTTTTCTTGTGGAACCCAAAAATGACCCCACTTTCCCTCCCTAGGTCCCTGTTGACATATTGAATTCTAAAACTTCAACATTAAGCTGGGATGGAATCAGGGGTATTATCTTTAACATTAATTTTAAATATCAAAGTGCTCCATAGATGATTAGAGCTAAACGATGCAGGTGTACTGACACTGTACTGGCAATGTTGCACAAACGTACATGAATGCCATTTGTATTGTGTGAGGGAAAACCAGATGTAATTTCATACTGTAAACCGAACACATGAATCCAGTAATAAAATAATGTATATACAATTCAAAATGGTATCAGATTGCAAATAAAATACACATAAATATCTGAACCCTGAGCCAGGAAATTCAATTTCTTTGTTGTACTTTAGTCCAATGTGTGTAGTTTATTATTTAGAGTTTATCTGCCTGTGAATGATTTAAACCTGACAGATGGATGAGGCTGACCTGAGAGCTAAAACACTGGCAGCACCCAGAGCCACACATCTCCTGATGAAGAACACAGAAAATACCTGTCCTAACAAGTGATTTATCCTTGTGTTGAACCTGAATTAACCTTTTTTTTAAGCCAGCTGGGCGAGATGACCTGTCTCACTTCCAAAGCAATGTCACGTTTCAAGACTCTTCCAGAAACAATATGCCAGATCCTGAGATCCTGTAAGGCCTGTGAATCACTTAATGGATTTCCATTTCTGTGATTCAAGATTCTTATAATACATGGACGTGATAATTAGGTCTCTCCCTAAAGAGTCACAGGAACGAAGGAGGCACTTGAAAACACTTTCTATGTTGTAGGTTACTTCAGTGATTAATCTGAAATGAACTATACGTTTAATTTAGGATTACTGCAACACAGTCATGTAAGTTTTAAATCACAAAGATGGATATTATCAGGATTGAATAATGTTTAAATTGGGGCATTTAGGTTAGGCAGCCATCTCCAGTTGCCGGAGAGTGGTATAGGATTTACGGTATACCTTAATGAATTTTCATATTATGGTTTAGTGCTGCCCTCTCATGGCCATTACATGGTAATGTGATTAGAGCCATAGAGCAGACGGTATTGTTACCCTTTAATATTACATAATGTGCTTACAGTATATGTTTAAAATGCATGTCAAGCTTGTTGTGAAAATATATCAAATTAAGGAGCTAGATTTGGTTAGTCAAGTTATTGGTTAAAAATGTTTGCCCAAACTATGCCTTCTGGATGTTTAGAAGTGAAAAATCTTTCATTAACTTTTGCTTGTTAGACGCAAAACAACAGCCTGTTCATGGGGAAAAAAGGAGAATGCTTTGCTTTAGAAAAGAAAAGGTATTTCGCAAAAAATATGCTTGATAAGTTTTGGAAAACTTTTTGGCACACTTTCGACAATTATCTGGTGAACAATGATACCTGGTATAAGGAACTGGGTGACACTTTGATTATACTTATTATGGAATTAGACCAGCACCACTTTTTTCTTGTGAAGGGAAAAAAACATTTGAACTGGTCACAGCAGGTTGACAAATCAATCAGCAGCAAGAGTTTACAACAAGACCTTGCTTTGCCAAAATCAGTAGGAAGTTAGGAACCACTGCTGTACACCACAATAATATAATCATCCAGCAGGGGGTGCCCCAGCACAGGAAAAGGATTACCTAACGCTCTCTATAAATGTGCCATAACGACTTAATGACTTAAACTTATCCACGCTCCTTGCTGTGTGGACTCCACGTCTGAGGTTTCTCAAATATGCTTCAAACCCTGAATTACAACAGTGCAAAAGTTCCAGGGAAACTGTCTGCCATGAACATTTCATTTTAAGTGCATATTAACATTCTCATTGTAATACTTCATGGCACTGCTGGACCACCGTCATCCCTCCACAGCTGAAATGAAAGCTGTAGCTCTGCTGCCTGACAGAGACAGGAGGCTGAATGTTTTAAAGGGATTTGAACAGTCTGCTTTGTGTTGCATGTCCTTCACTGAATATGACGTCCTGTCGCCTCTGTGCGAGGTGGTGTCTCACCTGTTGATATATCTCTTCACCAGTGGCTGTATTCGCTTTATTTCATTCCTGTAAACTCACTGAATGGACTCACTCTACTTCAGAAAAATCTTCATATCACGCTGAAAGGCAACAAATAAATGATATTGCCAAGTTCAAAGCAGCCATTCAAACACCTTCTAGCAGGGCCGTTTCTTGCTATAGGCCTACGCGCTCGTATCTCCACACCATCGGCCGGCAGGAAGTTTAAACTCGGCCGGCGGTTCATGAGGCTGAAACTTTTATCGCAGATTTATGTGTCACAGAGATCAGAAAAGTGAGTTGGGGCTTTGAAGGAAATAAGGCAGAAAAGACATACATTTCTGACCTTTTTAAAAGAAACACTTCATTAACCTATAAAGACATGAAAGATTTCTCCCTGAAAACCTATGACATCATTTTGTCCGGGCCTTTCAGCTCTGACCTTTTTCAACCTTTCTCCCTGAAGTATGCGAATGTTAGTTGGAGACCAGTTGGCCTTGTGGTTATGGGGAGAGACAGCACTGTACCCTTAAGGTTACAGATTAAATCCCTGCAAACAGCCGTTCCCACTGAATGGTATGGATTTTAGAAAAATCTGGACGTAGCATTTGACATCGCTGACAGGTTTTTCTGATATTTTGAAGCCTTGAGTTTGGGTTTACTGCCTGCTGCCATTTTTGTCAGTTGTTGAAGCCACAACATCCAAATGTTTGTGTTTCGCCAAAGCCTGGAAGGACCTGTGGAGCAGCAGCTGCCATGGCTGAATGTGATAGGCTGTCAATCAAGAAAACAAGCCCCCAAACACAAAGCCATGTTACATGTCCACTTTCCACCCCTATGGACATTTTATCAGGACTGCGTTGCTCGATTGACATCTCCCTCACTCTCCTATTATTTTTGTTGCACCTGGGGTCACCTTTAACATTATTATTGGTTAATTATGTTTGACGACCACACATAATTCTCAGCATAGCTCTGGCTACCTTCATCCTAAGAGCCGGTCTAATCAACCAGAATAAGTGAAAACACCTGTGTGGGTGTAATATCCTCTTAATGGAGGCAGAGTAATGCCTCTTAAATTCACCTCCAAGACTGAAGAAGTGAAATTAGCTACTAGACCAAAGCATATACTGACTTTTAAAATAGTAACTTTAATATAGAGGTAGTTCTTACAAACACAGCATTGGTGTGAAAACTGCTAAAAAAGAGTAGTAGTAAAGAGTAGTGAAAAAGAGGGGGTCCAGTGTCTAGATTTTCTGTTTATGAAGTCTGAGTTTCTTACTTTTTTTGTATCTGAAACCAACTGCTGATGGCAGAGATATCATTATACCCAGTTCTTCTTCTGCTTAGCGTATGCCAAACTATCTATGAACATAAAAGCATCACTTTCTGAGTGGCAGAGCGTTTTTACAGGGACAGAGCTACTAGAAACTTCTAGAAGAGCAAATGTAAAAATCAGCCAATTTATCAAACACTATTAGTATAGAAGGAAGCTTTTGTAAAGGTTAGTTTAGCTCAAAGTGTTTTACAGGTGATGACAAGGTAAAAAAACAAGACTGTAAAAAATATAAGCAGTAAAACAATGGGAGACTAATGAACAAAAAAATGTAGAAGGAGAACAATAAAATAAAAACAATAAAATAGATGAAGGACAATAAAAACAAAGAGAAACAATAAATGTAAAAACCTTCATGAACTGGAAGAAGCTAAAAACACATTCAGTGGTGTGAAAGGCTGCAGTTATATTTATATTTTACTGCTACTACTAAGTATTTAACTGCTGTCATTCCATTTTTTAGTTTAGCTGCGTACCATGTGGGCTTTGTCGCACACTACGCAACGTGAAAGGAAAGCATTAAATATCTATATTTACTTTCTATCTAATTACTGTATGTGTAGTGATTAATGACTGGTTTAAAAACTACTTAAATTATAACACTTTTCTTGTATTCATATGCTGCTCTCAAGCAACAAGAAGCAAGTTTTATCTGAAGTTTCTGTTTTCATTTGACATGTTTATATTCAGTGTTTTCCATTTCTGAAGTGCTTTACTGATTTGCTGACTTTCCGCTTGGCAACTTATACATACATCCTCTGGTGTATTATGTTCCTAAAGGAGCAAATACAATTCAGTATACTAATTAATCCAGCTGCTAAAGTGTAATATAATAACCTGTTGTCACTGGGGGCTGTGGGATCTGTATAATGAAATTAGTGCATGTATGAGTTGCTATATCTCTGATTCTAAAACTGGTGCTTCATTGCATGTTATTTGTTGTAGGCTCTATTTTCGCAGCCTGTGGTGAACAACACAATTTGGAGAAATATGACAATCTAATGTGACTGCCCCCCTCCCCATCATGCATTGCACACACTACAGGCCTGTCAGTCAGCATATTAAACATGCACGGACCCTCTGCACTGCTGCAGTTCTTCCCTGTCCCCCCTTCGCTGCATGCTGATTTTCATTTCAGCGCTCACAGCAGGTGCCAAGGAACAGACTCCCAGACTTAATGCTGGGCTCATTTCCCAGGTCAAGACTTTATTGATTGATATAGAGTACAATTACATAACCCGCTATGCATATCCCCCCGCCAGTTATTAGTATAATTTCCTTTATTACGCCCTCTGTGAACTCTGAGGGAGCGCCGCAGGCCACGAGCTGGGACTGTCTTTTTCTTCTGACTGCGGAGTATTAAAGTCCTGACCTGTGATTTCAAAGTGTCACAGCTGCCAGAGTGGTTTAACTGTGACAATTACATGACTTGAAATGACAGCATGATTCTGTCTTTTCTATTTCTTATGTCTTGCTACCAGCCTTGTCGCAGCTTGCGAGGTAAAATAAGCTCTGTAATGAGAAGTAATAATACCAGATCAATATGTTCTGTAATGTTCTCGCACAGTGAAGGAAAAAATATCCATGTGCCCTTTTTTTTTGTTGAAACAAGTGAAAATATCTGCTGGCAGAGTGAGATAATTTGAGTTTTTTCATTATGATTTATTTCAAAAATGTCACCAGATCTTTGTTCAAAACTGAACTATTGTAGCAAGTGGGATTAGCTAAATTAGAATTTCAAGTTTTATAGAAGATAGGCTTGTTTGGGAGCCCAATGTGTACGAATACCTCGGACAAGGACACACAGGAGAGTTTTAAATAAGATATTGTATTGCAATAATTGAAAAAACAAAGGCCTTTTCAGTGTTTCAGAGTTCAGTGGTTCCAAGTGGGAAGGAAGGGGAAAAGGGGTTGGTTCAGTTACAATCCAGGTTTCGGGGATTCATGGGTAGCTCGCCATCAAAGCAAGTATCCAAGTCCAGGCAACACCTGACAGGAGGACAACACAAAAACCTGACCGCTGACTGTAGAGGATTTAAGAATCTGTTCAGTTCTGTTCCTAACAACACGCCGACCAGCCAGAGTGGAGTGAGAAGAAAAGGAAGTGGCCTCACCTAACCCGGCTATTTATTTTTCGGGAGTGGTCCGGGATTGGTTAAACTGTGTTACAGCTATCCAAGAGGTTAACGGAAAATCTTCTCATCTATCAGCCTAAATCCTGCTCCCTGGCTTTTGGAGCAGTTTGAGATTTAGAGAAAGAGCATCCTGTCTTGTCTGGTTTTCGGTTGCTATGAATCGTAGGTGACACTGTAGCTTAGCACTCCATTGAGTCTGGCCTTGGTTCTCTCTGAGATGATCCCAACAGATTGGTCAATATTAAATCACAGTAATCTCTCCATACTGGCTGTTACACTGGCTAAATGTGCCTTTTTCCCCACTGTTTTAAAAATGTTGTTAGTGTAGTTACATTTAGAAAGAACTGATGGAAAAGGGGAAAAACAGAAAACAGATTTTCAGATGTTCCCTGTGTGAATCTCTTATCACTGTAGCAAGTAGATGGTTATAATCCATGGAGACTAGATGGACAATGGACAATTTACGGAAGGTGGATCTGCTGTCTATGTATTTACTCTGTGTTCTGTATGGCAGCTTGCTACTTTTCTGACTTTTCTGACTGTGAATAAAGTCCGTTCAAACAATAACTGGTGCAGGAGCCCTTTTTATGATGATCTAAATTTAACAGCATAACGTGAGCAGTGATACATTTCAGTGGTTGGCGTGTATTTTCGCTTTTGCAGTTGCAGATTCAAATGACTGGCTTTGATGCAATGCTCTGAAACAGATGTAGAAAACAAAATGTTTAAAGTAGCCAAAAGCCAAAAGAGAGACATGGAAATTGCTCAGAGACAAAAGTAAGTATGTCTGAATTCACACAGTGGAAAAAACTAGAGGAAGAAAACGGATACACACACAATACAGAGTTCCAAATCCTTCAGTTGGAAGGAAACAGTTGGTAATGTGGATTAGATCAGAACATTAGATCAGATGACTAAACAGACGCTGCACTTGTTTAATAAGGCCTAATATAGCCAATATGTCAGCGAGTGTTGTATCTTGCTCATTTTATGAGAGAGTAAATGTCAGTAGTGTTAGCTGATCATTCAGGAACATCGGTTTAGCTAGCTAGCCAGTAACCTCACAGGTGCAAATCTTCAGCCAACTTTATTGTGGTTCAAACTGTACTTCAGTCACCTCTTTCAGATGCAGAGGGGGCATCATGCAGAAAGTTATACATTTCAGCCTTAATTGACGGCAATTATGGGTAGTGTAGTAAGTGTGGTGGTGGGGTGTGGTTGAGAGAGCTCAGCTGCAGAGGAGAGGGAAGGGGGGAGTGCACACCGGGCAGCAGGTGACAACAATTCAGTAATCAACATCATGTGTTTTTAGTAACGTCACCTGCAGAGGAGGAGAGAGAACCAGAGAGAGACAGCAACCAGACGAGGTGAGCCAGAGAGAGAGACCGTCTGGAGCGACCTGGAGAAGGAAGCCGACGCAGGTCCACGGGAGAAACATCGGCAACAGTGTACTCACCTGTCCTGTATCAATAAATGATTGATTCCAGCACTAACCCCAGTGACTGTGAGTGTCATGTCCTTCATCCGAGAACCCCGTGGCACTAACCGTGTTACATGAAGTTCTAAAAAGTTACTTTAGTTTCTCCTGTCGCTCAAAAGCAAATGGCCTCACTTATTTCAACACACTGCGATTTTATTCATGACAACTCTCGAAACAGTTTCCGTGACAAATTTTCTCATTCCACTGGCAGATATTTTTTCCACTTGCAGTAAGAGTGATGAGAGAAATAAGACTCAATAGTAGCTCAAGAGAGGGTCATCAGCTCCTCCACTGTGGATCACAGCTTTTACTGCTGCTAAGTGTAAAACATAGATCAAACTTCACTGCGAGCTTGTCTGTCTGTAAGTAACCATCACTATGTAAACACTACTTGTCATCAGGATGGATGGGTTTGGGCACGGAGCCGCTGGCCTGTGAGGTCTGTGTTATTGTGGTGAATGGATGGGAACACTCAAACACACACACACACACACACACACACACACACACACACACCCTTATGACTCATCCAGTGTCTCTGTTTAGTTACTCGGCTTACAGGGAGTGTTCTACCCAAACGCACGTGGAGAAACACGTGGATTTACATGAACTGTAACAGTCACAGAATACAACCACAGGACAAAAAATAGAAAAACTACACAACTCTCTAGTCAGTAATGCTAAAATTCTTTCGTTCATCCATCTCAGATACAAACTTCTGAGATTATTAATCCCGAAAGCATTTTATATTTCATTTTCTACAGAAGTTAACGTCAGCTCTTTTAGACCTGTGTGCTATAGTTATATCTTTTAGTGAATGCTTTGTTTTACTTTTGCATTAACAACAAATTATTTAGCAGCATTCAAGTTGCATTATGGGAAGTGTGGGATCCAAGTGTTTTTGGAGCTTGACTTACCGTATACTATGGACTAAAAATCAGGATCAATTTTGACCTTTCTTTTTTAAGTCTCTCACAAATCCTCCAACTTTATGGAACTTCAATACTCAATTGATAGCTGCCTTTCTGTGTGGAGCTTGCATGTTCTCCCTGTGCTTGCGTGGGTTTCCACCAGGTGCTGCGGCTTCCTCCCACGGTACAAAAACATGCAGGTTAGGAATGTGAGTATAAATATTTGTCTGTCTCAATAGGCGTTTTCAGACCGGAGGAACTGTTTCATACTTCTAAGAACAGAACAGCCCCCCAGTTCTTATTGTGCAAGGACTGGGAACAATCGTAGTTCTTAGATTGCTGTTTTGAGGGACTTTTTTAGCTCCTACTTCAGAGTAGGTACTCTCCCAGCACAAGAGGAACCTTGAGTGATGTAAAGTACTGTGACTGGTCGAACACATGAGCCAATGCAGCACCGGCAACTGCCATTTTTAAAAAACAGTGAAAAACGTTAGCCATGTAAAAACAACAATAGCCTTAACAAACGGAACAAAACACGGACGAATGGACCGACAGTTGTAGCTGCTGTTGTTGTATGTCGCGTAGAAGTGACGTTGCTATACCAACCGCCGGCCGGCTTACATCACTTCAGCGTTCCTATTGGCAGTGTGAATGCAAACAGAACAAAAGCCTTTGAAGGTATGAAGTTCTCTGGGGAGCTCAGTGGGCAGTTCCTCTCAGGGAGTCCCCAGAACAGTTTGGTCCGAAAACGCCTCATGTGTCGGCCCTGTGAGTGACTGGATGTTCTTTTTCTGACATTGAAAGTAGTTGGTATTGATTCAGCATTTGGAAAAACAAATCCTCCATGCTCACTCTCTCTCACTTTCCCCAGCATACACACAAACTCAAACCTGCACCCACACACACATTCATGCATACCTTTGGAAAAGACAGATACACAAAATCTATCTCACACAGACAGACATGCTCTCTCTCTCTGTCTCTCTCCCTTCTTCTTCACACAGAAACCTTCTTGCAGGCATGCCTATTCATGTAGGGGGCGTTGTTATTAACAGAGCACATTAATAACAATACCGCAGGGCTCCCATTGTCTCCCAAACATAATTATATTATCCATCATGCTTCTCTGCCGCGCTGACACACATCGAAACACGGCCGGGGAGTCTCACAGGGGCTGCTCGTCCACCAGCATTACCATAGATAATGTTTAATTATGCTAATTTGATTGCAATCATTTTGAACAAAATGACAACATGCTTGAGCTAATGAATATTTATAAGATGGAGCTAAAGAAGTTAATTGCGCTTTACGAGTGTGCCGGGGAAGTTATGTTTGGGACCTGGATGTGGAAGGGATGACTGGACCGCGGTGAGGGAGGAAGGGAGGGAAGGAAAAAGAGAAGGGGAATGGAAAACAAGTGATGATCTGTCACTGACTCATCTGATGGTGTTCACAGACTGGATGTGCGCTTGATTTTAACTCCATCAATGTACTGAATGAGCCGATAACAAGCGAATCTGAAGATTTATTTCAAAATAATTGAGCTGTTTTTTCTTTTGCTTTTTCCCTTTGAAAGAGACGTTTTCCTGAAGTCATTACTCAGTATTGCATCCAGTCTGTGGGAGTAAGACGCTTTTTGTGAGAGAAAACCAGGATCCGAGTATGGTAATACAGCTACATTTGGAACTGAATCATTTAGAGTGGATCATCAAG
Source organism: Maccullochella peelii (assembly GCA_002120245.1). Lineage (NCBI taxonomy): Eukaryota > Metazoa > Chordata > Actinopteri > Centrarchiformes > Percichthyidae > Maccullochella > Maccullochella peelii. The sequence continues at coordinate 224,837 of LKNJ01000142.1, read as the reverse complement.
AGCAGATGTTCCTTCAGGACCACTTGATTAAAATGACTAATTAATATAAAACTGCTCATTTATGTTTCAGCCATCATTCCCCAAATTTAGTCATCAGTGTGTTCATTACATCGTAAAATGCTGCCAGTAAACGCAGTAATTAATAGGCTGTAAATTAAAGGGTCAATTCACCCAAATTACAAAAACAAAAACAAAACCCCACCATATTTTCTGCTTACATCTAGGGGTATATAGCCATGCAGATATATTGGTTTTATTTTATTAAGTTATAAGATGAGATTCCTGCCTCCACCCCAGGTGAATGGAATTTTATTTGCAGTGCTGGCAGCAGTGAATGGCAAGATATTTTTCAAGAAACTGCAAATTATATTGAGTATCCAGAGTAACTGCAAAGCTGTCAAAAGTTTTTATAGCAACTATTTCTTTGTTAGAAAGTAGTTCCATGAACCAAAAACCAAAATCTGCATGATAAGCGAGAAAATATGTTTAGTTAGTTTGTTTTGTTTTGCTTTGTTTTTGTAATTCGGATGAACCGACCCTTTAATTAACCCTTGGTTGCATGACATACATTTTACATTTAAACATGTAAAATTCAAGAGTGAGTTTAATTTAAAGTTAATCAAGAACTTATACGTAAACATAATGTTTAGTATATCGCTTTTTTATTTCACAACAGTAGTTACAATGTGCAATAGACAAACAATAACTGAACAGATTATTTTAAGAATATATAATATAAATAGATATAACTGATGTCCACATTTACTGGTTAATAGGTTTAAGGTACAGATAGCTACCTTCACCACTGCCCTATTGGTTTATTGTTATACTGAACATCCTCAACATTGGTTTGAATGTTCATTTTGTACATCCCATCTTTACAATTTATCTGCATGCACTTTGCTAATGGTTGCACTTTCTAGCTAGGCACTAAACTGTATTTGGTTGTACTGGTTCTTACTCTGTGCAATGACAATTAAAGGGGTACTCCACCAGTTCACTTGTCATGGGGAGTACTACTCAGTTTTTTCTTTGGCTCTGGAGGGGCTTTCTAAAGTCTCACTTTGGCCTCAAGATGTCTAAGGAAAGATGACACTGAATTGCATTATGGGATATGTGGTATCCAGCATCTTTGGATCTTAAACCAGTATAGGGACCATTCTTTATGCGTCTCTCACAAACCTCCCAACTTTGTGGAAGTGTGATACTATTTTGCCACAGCTCCCCTAAATTCAATCTAATCTAATTGTTGCTGTCTATCCTCTGGAAATGAGAGAATGAGAGCAGAAACAAGCTTGTTTGTTCACTGCTTAAAACACTTATGAAACTGTATCCTGTTGGACAAGTCAAAAATCTTCGAAAGCCTTAGAGACAAACTGACCTCATAAATAAATCTGATTTGAATGGTTTCCTCATATGTAGGGGAGTTTTGGTTTTCCTCTATGAATCCATGTGTGTGGATGAACTGGACGGATGAGTAAAGGCTGTTCTAGTCTGCAGACTTTAGGAGATTTGTCTTGAAATTGCAGGCGGATGCCCTTTGACTTCACTTATTGTGTCTCACTGGAATATCCTCCCTCTTTCCTCTCTTTTTTCCTCACACCACACATAGATGAACACACACTCGCTCACACACACACACACTCTAGCATATATATCTCTTTAGAGGTAAGTGCTGGGTTAAATTTCAGACAGATCATTTCTCACTGTCAGTAATGCACATAACCCGAGTACAGAGTCGGGCCTGATGGGTAACACGATTACTTATTATGCCTTTCCATGAGGGTGGAAATGAGATTAAAAGTTGCCCTTTTACATCGTGGGGAACAGCAGCCAGGCGTACGGCGGGCCGTGTCAGGCGCTGGCAGCTCACTGCAGAGTGCAGCTCATAATCCATCTTGATCTCATTAGGACGGCACGGCTGATTTTTACTGAAATGGTCCTTTAGATTTTGCCACAGGAATGCAGAGAGGCTTTTTTGGTTCAGATGATGCATCCTTACTTTCAGCTGACTAAGCGCAAAAGGGTCGAGCGCTGCACACGCCAGCGTTGGCAGGAGTTGGCAAGAAAGGGAGAGAGGCAAAAGTGTGTGTGGGTTCTTGTATTTCTATACTTAAGAGGACCAATGTTCCCACTAGTATAGGAAAACTTCCAAATTATTCCAAAAAATTCCAAAATAAGGAATTTATTTAAGGGTTGGGAATTAAGTTTAGGAAAGATTCATGATAAGTTTCAGTTTAAGGTCAGGGTCCTGGTTTGGACTGAAGGTATTTATAAGAACAGTAATACATAAGAAGAATGAATACAGAGAAAAGAGTGAAGAATAAAGAGAGAGGGAAAAGCGTTCACAAAAAAGGGGAGTGAAGGAATGAGACTGAGGCCAACAAGGGGGGAGAGATGCTGTACAGAGATAGTGAGACGGAAAGAAAGATGGTTAGACAGAGATAAAGACAGACAGGCTTATTATACTTAGCTTGAAGCAACTTGCCTGGATCTAACATGAAACCCTGCAACTAACCATGTTGTTTTTCACTCACTCAGTCGAGAGTTTCACTTCAACATACCAAGTTCCCATTCAAATGTCATGTCGTCTGTGCTTGTTGCATAATATCTGGCTGCACTGCATGGCTGTGTGTGTGTGTGTCTGTGTGAGTTTGCACACTGGGGGGCACCGTTCTACAGTCCTGCAGAGGCTTACTGAGCTCGTTGTTTGGGTTTCTGGAACCATTTAAGCACTGTGATCACCATTTGTTGCATTTTAAATCACCAGAGTAAACGTGATAGCTTAAATAAAGGTTCAAGGTTCTTTGTATTTATCCACAAAAACTGTTTTTCATCTTCTTGACCCAACACTTTAAAAGTGTAGCCAGGTTCGACTTTGCAATAATGAGCCTGGCAAGTGATTGCACTTTGCATCCAGACATATTGAGGATATGTCAGGTTAATTTTATACAAATTATCTAAATGCGCAAGGAGATAATTTTGCTCTGGGTTCATTGGCTTTTTTAGGGAGTATGTAATTTGTTTTAAAAAGATTGCTTTGCCAAGAGCTTTTTCTTTTTTCTTTAAGTAATTCACATTGACATAAAGTGGTATTTAGTGAAATTATCAAAATGGTTTGACAGTAGAGTAAACAGACCTAAGCCACAATGACTTACAATGTGTATAATCTTTTGGAGTGCATAACAGCTGAGCAATTTATCGCTCTGTCAAATCTTTTTTATGAAGCACTTTGTGATATTTTATCTTCTGCCAGACTATTCAGGGTTCCTCAGTGTGAGATGAATCTGTTTAAGGATTCGTTCATACCTTTGTCACCTCAACTAACACGAGGTAATGTGTTGTCACCTGCAGGGGTTGTGCAGTATGTCTTCATTGCCAAAGTTGAATGTGTAGATATAAAATAAAACTAATGACATATAAATGTTCATGGATGTTGTGTAGATGTTCAAATGCATCTGAGTTTATGTATTTATTGATCAGCTGCTGCTATTGAATTTTTTTCGTGTGTTATTTTATGGTATTGTGTAATTATCACAATAATTAGCGGGAATCAGCACAGCTGTGAGTCCAGGACAAGCTTTCCCACTTGGACAGTTAAGGATGTCACATCACTCTGTATCGCATCGCAAGCGCTCGACATTACAAAGGTGCGAGGTCCAGAGCCGCAGCGCTGTGCTACTTTCCATGACATTATTTAAGTCTCTTCAGAAGCCGATGTCAGTGTTTAACAATGGGGAGACCCATTCTGTCTAGTCAGGTTCATTAACTACAGGGCGGAAACATTTATTGGTTACTATAGCAACATCATCTCACCTCAGTGTTTTATTGCAGGGTATCTCTATTCGTCTTGCTCAAGGACTGACAGTCATCGATTGTTTTACTGTGATACAACCAGCAGAGCTACACAGGCAGATGAAAATGTTGGTATCTCTTTCTTAAATTCCTTTTTTAAAACAAGATTGTTTTTAAAATTTCTCTCTTTAAATACCTTTGAATTTGCTGTGACTACGGCACTTCAAACTGCAGTACAGATTGTTAGAATGATTGATTGATTGACTGATTGATTGATGACTGAGCGTCCGGCTGACTCAGTGATGGACAGGATGTAAATCACTCAGTTTACAAATTGATTTAGTCACTCACTGACAGATATTTAACCTTTTTAAGAGAATCTATCAACAACCGTGATCGAGCTTCCCGGAGTGACTCAAAGATAGTTGAATAAACTTCCCACCAATCACAGACATCACCAATATCAAGCAGAGATCGCTGAGTAGTTGTATAGCACCTTTCATATGAAGCATGTAACTCAAAATACGTTATGTTATGCGTGTTATGGGTTATGATTCTGACACTTTGAGTAGTTTGAACTCTTCCCAGAATTCACTAGAAAACATGTTGAAATCAAACTGATTTTTGGCCACTTTGTGGCAGCACAACATGTTGTAAACACAACATTGACATATTATCGCCTCAAAAAGTTAATATAGAGAACGCGTTAGCAAACAGTTGCTTATTTACACATTTAACAGGTAGGGATTTTTCGTAGACCTGCAGAGTCGGGTGATATATCTCTGTGGGTTAGTCATTTACAAGCGACCGCCTTCTTATTACATAGTCATTTGATCAATTGTTTCAAAAATCAAAACATTGATTATATCAGCTTTATATCAGACAACAATCATACAACCTCAAAACCTCAACCTCAAAAACACACAAACAACACCTTTAAAAAAAGTAAAAATACTAATAATACAACTGCAGTTGCAACACATTGCCAGCAGGAGGTGCAAGTGTCATAATTGCAGAAGCTTTTACTGTCTTTGCCTGTAGATGGCGACTTCACTATAACTCATCTGCAGGTCTAAATTGCTGCTGTTGCTGTTACTTTCGTTGCGCAAGTTGTTCTCAAACTGCTGGTGCATGCAGTCTGCAGATGGACGATACCGCCTGGGCCTGGTTTCACTGTGTGTCCTTGTTAAATTTTACAGTGATGTTTGGAGGGTCAAGAAATCAATTTAGCTCCAAACTGAAGCAAAAGACACGCTGTGTTTGGGTGTAACAGCAACTTATATTATGTGTAGAGACATAAATCCTACCAATCTGTCATCTGCACCCCTGTTGTTGCTATTTTTTCTCTCTGATATTTGATGGTGTTTGAGTGCATCTTTGGGTTTGAACTTTCTTCCTTAATACAGTAAATATGGGGAACTGAGAAGTGCTAGCTCAGCATGCCAGGCCTCTGTGCTCTTTATTGCTGGCTAGAGTAACATTGTGGAACACACCATGCAGCAGGGAGACACAAAAACTGCGTGTAACTCAACTCCTCTCTGCTCCCCGAGGACATCATACTGCCTCCTGTTTCATTTGAGCTGAAATTTGAAAAATTTCGCTCACCTTGCCTGCACGAATACAGTGTGTATCTGTGAGTGTGTGTGCACATGTGCATCCAAATATTGTGTGCGGTTGTGCTTGCATAGTTTGAAGGTCAAGATTGTAAAGTCACCATTTCATAAAGGAAAAATATCTAAAAAATGCAGAAATATCTGGCTTCGTTCTGTGTGTGTGGATATAATGAAGACAATAAACTTGTGTACATATACGACTATTAAATACAGATTTACAAAGAGTTCTACAAAGAAAGGCAGTGACGATAAAATAACACAATCAAACACTTAAAGACAACAAAATATGTGTATGTTCATGTGTGCATTTGTGCATTGTGTACGTCATTGTGAAGCACAATGTTAGAAACTAAGAACTCCTTTCATCCTGGCAAATAAAGCCTTTAAATATAGTTCATGCAGAGTTTCTTTGATGTGATGACACAGACCTGCCCTTTTCAAATGATATGTGTGTGTAAATATATATATTTTTATTTTTTTATTTTTTTTATTTTCATCAGCATCTGTGTCTAAATTCTCCCAAAGCATGGGGCCCATCACGGTGAGTCCTCCAGGACCTGAAGGATTAGCTAAACCTCCTATCCAGATGAGATGGGCTAGCCTTACAGACACCAAAACTAATGAGGCATTCAATTACTCCTCATTAACTCTTACAGCCAAACATTTTAAAATGTATCACCTGGAAGTTGCACTCAAATGGCCAACAAAGTAAGCAATTACCAGTGATTAAAAAAAATGCTGGACAACTGGCAAACAGTGTAGCAGGTTAACAGAAACTAAATGTATATATCTTCCCGGCTGCTAACTAGAACAAACAGTAGAGTTTATTCCTGGCTTCCGTTGTTGACAGTTGTTGTGGCTTTTTGATTGGTTGTTCCTGGACCCATTGTGTAGTTTTCCACCAAATGTTATAAATACTGTTATAGATATCCTGCTATGTTTTACAAAAGTATAGTAACTAAAAAGTCTCAAGTTCACATTGATGCACTGCTGTAGCCAGTGAACTCAGGAGGCGCCTCTATGGAGTAAGTACAAGTTACACCTTTAATGTCGCCTTTCTGATCTGAGGTTATGGCAAACAGACAGAAAAGGCAAATAGAGGCAATTCTTAACTATTCCAAATCAAACAAAAGACTCCAGCTGTTTCAACATACTTGCATTGGATTTGCATTGCTTATCTTACCCCCACTAGCAGATTATTATTGCTTTTTGTATTTATTTTCACAAAGATAAGACTTTGAAACTTATCACTAGATGAAATCAGTAATTAAGATGTACAAGTTTTGCTGTGACAGAAGTCCGGGCAGCTCCATAGACATGAACTGACGTCTACATTGAAATAAGTCCCTTGTGGTTAGAATGAGATTAGGGTATTCATGCTATCTTAACGTGCATAGATGAGACCCGGCATCTTAATCCTCTATGTAAGATGAAAATCTGACTGTGTGTGTGTGTACATATATATATATATATATATATATATATACACACTGTATATATATACACACTGTATATATGACTGGTTATGTCTGTGCAAATTGGTGTGTATTTTACATATGTACGTGCAGACGATTGTTTTTTGAAGGCAGATACTGAGTTCTTTCATGTAAAAAGCTGCCAGTAACAGATGTTTTTGACAGTATTAACAACAATCTTTTAGTATGACCTTTTCATTTAAAACATATGTTCAATATTCAGTGTTTACTCCAGATGCTGAAGGGAAGACAAGCCTGTCAAACCACACTGAAAACATTACTCTCGAACCAGCATTAGGCCTTTAGATGAGAAAAAGAGTAAATGCATTTAAAAAAAGGTTGACAAATCGAACAAATAAATACTGTAAGTTTTAAAGACTGTTTTTTATCTTTTACTTTAATAAAGAAGAAACCTCCATCAGCAGCTGCAGCAGCAGCAGTGAGCTGCACTGACTGGCTGCTATCTGATACTTGATATTTGATGAAACAGAATCTAGTAGCCCCAGTGTATGCGCTTTAAAAGCTTCCCATCTCCTCCATCAGTTTTTAAGCAGTGAAGAACAAGAACTCATTGGAATTCGCCCAGTTTCCCACAGTCACTGGGTTCAAACCTAAAACGACACACAGCCACTGAACAGAAACATCACTGCTGTTCCTTGGAGACGAACAAAAAAAGGCAGAAAACAAATGCCGAAAGCAGAAGAAAAGAAATCAGACGAGCTGAGTATTCTCCAGAGCTGAAGCAGCTCGCAGACACTGATAAATGTTTTGTACGCTGTTGTCTTCTAAATATAGTTTCAGATCAATGCAATCAGGAACAATCTCCCCATTACAACAAGCAGGTCGGTTGTGAATGTTAGATATCTGAGGCTGTCAGATATTTCTGTGGTACAGTCAGGTAAATATAGTCTGTAACAGGAACTAACACTGTGTGGCTGGGGACACACAGCCAGACAGTTTGGCAGTATTGCTTATATAATATTGCTCATGCCAATAAATTATACTGAATTGGGTAAAAGACAGAGAGGGAGAGAGTGTGTGGAACATGTATAGAAGATGAAAGATGAAGAGAGAAGGAAGGAAACAACACTGGCAAAAAAACCCCTCTGAACTCTGGGGAAAAAAGTTTTCATATATTTCATATATATCTTTTAAAAGCCGAGTTCACTGACTGCATGCCTGGAAATTATATGTGGAAATATGTACCCACTTATATCCGTTGCAAATACTAGAGCTAAATCACAGCTATTGATTTATGTGCCTGACATTTCCATTTTTTTTGTTGTGTTTTTTTCTTATTGCTGTGGATAAAAGGTGCAGAGGAAATTCATAATCTATTCTGGGAATCACAAAATCACTACCTGAAAATATTGTACACTTAGTACATAAAGGGAAAGTGGTTACACCAAAAAAAAAGCTAATTATAACAAATATTGTATTTACCTCAATACAACATACAATGAATGCCACTTTTGATATACCATACGTGTACATTTAATGCTCAGCTTATCAAATATGTTTATTTGGAATCAATAAATTAAAGACATGTAATGTGAACAAATCGCTCATAATGATAAACTTGCAGCTGCAGCTCTGAGCTTTTTAGCCACTTGTAGCTCTTTGTTTTGGTTGTCACGAGGCGTCATCAGGAAGGACGCAAGCGCAGACATCATGGAAGAGTTTACTCAAAGGTTTATTAAATAAACAGGATCTTTTACCAGCAACGGGAGTATACCAAATGAAACCAAGACACTGTGTTCACCAACAATGATCCAACAACACTAACTGAGACACACAGGGATATATAGACTCAGACACAGACGAAGGAGAACAGAAACAGGTGGGTGATGAGACACAGGTGGAAACACTCAGAGACAATCAGGGCCAGAGGGAAACGCTCCAAAACAGAACACGAACAAACTAAAGTCCATAACATGGCACAAAAAGAGTCCAAATAATAATCCCAGAAGTCCAAACTGTGACATTGGTTTTAAAACATGTTTCCTACGTCGCTCTGCTCTCATATACCGTGTTTCCAGTTGAGGCAGGCAAGCAGGTGTTCATAGCAAAAAAAAAGTTCTGCTAAACACCCTGTACACTAGCTGACCAGCACTAAACGGCAGACAGAAAAAGTTAGCAAGTAGCTGGTGAACATAGTGGAGCATCTAGCAGTTAAGTACCAGATATTTTTCTCAGGGGTTGGTGGAGACCAAACTAGAGCTAAAATGAGAGTGAATGTTGGACTTTGAATTATTCAGGCGGCCACAAATACAGCTCTAAATGAATGCTGATGTTGCTGGATATCAAAAAAGGACAATTGTTTGCTAACATGTTAGCCATTACGACTTAATAAGGTATATCAGGACTGTCTTCTGCCCCCAAGTGGCCAATAAAGTAAAATAACCATTGTTAATGCAGCTTTAAATTGTGATATTTAAATGGTTACATTATACATGCCATACCATAAACCAGTTGATTAGCATATTAACCAACCATCATTAACAGTCTTGAAAGCAGCTGGTGGAATAAAATTTGTCTATTTCCCCCTCTTTAATGTTTGCCAATGTATTCTGTTCTATAAAAGACAGAGAAGGAGAGAGACGGAGGGAAATAATCTCTCTAGTCTAAGACAACTCCACTTTTGATTGTAATTTCTGTAAAAAAAAAAGTAATTTTATATTCAGACCAGTGTGGTAACTCATATAATGCTCTGAGAATCAATATTGATTTATCGAAAGCCGCTGACTGTTCATGAGAGCTCATTTTGTGCTCCGGTGACCTTCTCTTTACAGTCGGATGATCGGGTGATCACATCTTCCAGTTCGGAGCGATGGCGCTCCCGCCGTTATTGTTTCACAGTGCTGCCGGGCTCTAGCTGCCTCGCCTAATGGACAAAAGGAGAGGAGAAAAGAGAGGAAAAGGAGGAGAGCAGCGTAGGATAATGAAAACATCATTGTATGGGAGGAGATCCTGATCTAATCACTGAGGAAATGAGGCCTGTGAATGCCCAGTCCTTTGGACTCATTTACACATCTCCTTTAATGCTGCTCAGTCATCGATTAGCCACCGAGGAGTTCAGGAGCAGAAGAGCGAGACAAGTAAAAGGTCTTTACTTCTGCTCTGAGTTCAGGAAAAAATACAACAGGTCGGTGTCCAAGTTACTTCACAAAAGTGCTATGAAATTTTTTTAATTGTCCAGGGAGCCAGGAAGAAAGATCCTTTCAGGTCAAATTTTAAATCTTGTTTAAATTATTGAGTGGCAGCACAGTATGGTTGAAGATGATTTGATTTCTGTGACCAACAAGTTACAGTTAAGTGACACAACAGGTTATTTTTCAGTACCTCCTAAAAAAGCTGATATGCCGCATCTATCCGTCATGTGTGGTTTTATTTAGGCAACTAAAGCTACTAAAAAATATTTACTTCACAATTAGAAGACACCAGCATGAGCTTTTTTGTAGGTGTACGCAACGTGAACCGCACTCCCTGCGATGTTGAAATCACACGCTTAATGCATCCAGGCATCAATCTAGACTTCTTCCCTAAAGGTGCATTCAGATTAAATATAAAGTGAATTTTCGCCTTGATATATTAGCACAAACTTTACCATGTTTGTTTACCACAATGTGCCAATTGCACAGATGGTAGCTGTAGCTGTTAGAACTAATAGCTGTAGCTGCAATAGCTAGCTAGCAATGTACACACCAACAATGTGTGTGCAGAGTGTACAGTATATATTTGTGTGACTCACACTGAATTGTCACTCTCATCAGTCCAGCTCCAGCTCTTTCTGTTATTTTCCTTCAGACCCCTCGTCTTATGAAGTGAAGTCATACAACTTCAGCCATGAATGTGATTTGTCTTCCTAAAAATGAAACACTTTTTGCACAATTTGCACTCTTAAAACAATCATGCCACCTTAACAATCTGAAAGACTTTTTCTGGTGGTATAGCATCAGGCCACTTGTGCTAAACATATAACTTTCCTAAACACGTCTTTTCAATATGTCACTTTGCAAGCATTTTCTGTTTTTCTGGAGAGGGACAGTCGAGGAAATGGGAACATGAGTTATTGTAAACGCTTCAACAAATCACCAGTTAAGTTGTTTTTCAGTTTAGGACAGACTCCTGTGATAGATAATATTTCCTTCCCTTAATGCTCTTAAAAAAACTCTGAAACTAGAACCTGCTGGAGTGCTTCACTGGCTGCCCTTTGACCTCTGAACCCTCGGGTGAAATTTGGTATGTGTGTGTGTTACAGGAATGCACAGAGGGACAAATTCCTCCATCATCTTATCAAGTGATAAGTAAAAATCTATGACCGAGTAATACATCAGGGTGAATGATATACCTCTTGTAGAACTAATCGATAAAAGTGTCAGATACTTTGAAGTTGCAAGATTTAACTCAGAGTCCCAAGAGTGCTATCCTGATCCATGTGTTTTCTGGTGTTGCACTTACTGTAAGTCATTCTTAATGTAAGAGCTCCAATATGTACATGCAAAAACAGCGTAAGACCCTACAAATCAAATGAGGAATCCGGACCAAACCTGCAAATTAAGGAATAAATAAAAAGTTACATTTTAATTATTGGTCTAATTTCTTGAAATGTTGCCACTTAAAGTGAACCGTTTACTTTTTCAAAGACTAATTATTGAGCAAAGAAAAATATTAAAAAGATAACCCAAATTTAATAGTAAGGCTTATACAGTAAAGGCTTCTCTTTTAAGCAAGCATGCATTTGGTCTGAATAGGGATTCATAATATCTGAATAGATCTTTTTTGGAGTGATAAAATTCTTGTCTACTACTGCAATAATTAACGTGTGATTAAGCCCTGAGCACTAATTACCTTCCTTGGAGTCTTTTTTAAATGAACTGATATGTTGATGCTCTGTAGCATCTCAGCCTTACACATTCAGGAACATGGACGGCATAGAGAGGAAACATGCCGTCCATGTTTACTGTGTGCTCTGAGGCTCCAAGGCAGCTTACCTCCAACACTTTATTTACTCACATTTGTCAGAACACATTCTGAACTTCTATCATAGGCCAAATCTGTTTTTCTGTATGCTTGTAGTTGGTTGTTAAGGTTCATGTTACCCAATCAGGGCACACAACCAAAAGTTATGTTGACCCCTCCAGCAGGTGAAGTTGCGTGTTTGAATGTAGATGTTCTTCAGTCACAATCAATTCACAGATTTTCAAGTGAAATATGTCTCGGTGTCTATCAGAAATTGGGCTATATTTGGTTGATTTGGTTGGTTTTAGATGTGTAGACTACATATAACCTTTTTGCTATAATATGTGGCAGGGTCTAAAGGATCTCCTGGTCATAAGCTGGAGAGGCTGTACAAAACCACTTAAAAAGTGAAATTATTTAAACACACACACCATTGTAGAGCCCATTTACAAGTGAGACGCTGATGGCAGCTTGTTTACTTCCATCCACAATCTTCAAGTCTGTACTTGAACTATACTTGATGGACTGCACTTTGGCATAATTTACCTTCTCTGGGGCAGGTATCAGGTGAAGAAACAGCTGAATATGAGAATCAGTCCAGACTGCGGTTTGCTCCCACTTTATTTAGGCTTTCCGAGTACCTGGGACTGCAGGGTGACAGATGTCAACATCTGTCATCTAATACCCCTAAAACCTTTCAATTTAGGGCCATCTCCTGGTGCTGGACTGGATTACATTCTCACTTCTAATGAACCACACCTCAGTTCATGTGAGAGGAGGCTCAGACTCACATTTCCTGATGTCAGTGTGACATTGATTGGTGAACTGAGCTTTAGGAGGGAAATGCTTCGGGTTATAATAAAACCACTACATGTGTTCCACAAGGTTCAGGTTCTGCTGTTCCCACCTACAAACCCGTGCTCCAGCACACAACTTCTCATCACACGCTCTTAAATGTATGATCTCAACCTTTTCTGTCCAGACGAAATCTTTCACGACACAGCAAGAATTATCTCTGAGTGGAGTCTCAGCTCCCACATGTGAGACCTTTGAGATAGCTCTATCCTCTTATACTTATCCTTTACATGCGCACACACACACATACACACACGTGTTCACACATGCACACACACACAGACACAGCCACTTTTACACGATGCGGAGAATTCTGATTAGGCTGCATCCAAAGCTGCCACCCACGGGACCCGAGGGAGATATGAATTTGAAAAGACAGTGTAGTGCAGATATGAAGCGCCTGCATCGCTGGGCAACAGGGACCCCTGTTAAGACCTGTTATCCAGAGACCTGAGGGGAAGAGGGAGAGACGGGGCGGTGGGGGGGTTGGGGGTCTGCATATGGAAGCTGAACGTGCAGCAACCCAGATCTCTCATTAAAGAGGTACTGCAGCATACGCACGCACTCCCGGCCCAGATTATACCTCACACATTCTAGCAGAGTAAACACTTTTATCTACAATGTAATGCATTTTGAATAAAGTCAGAAAACTATTACAGGCTGAATCCATATAATGAATCTGTATAAATATGTTCAATCTACCCACCTTTTCTTCATTTGTGAATTAGTTTACCTACTCTTTGTCTTTGACAAAATCTTAATGGACTTCAGCATTATAAAACACATTATGACAGATTAGACATAATTTTCTTTGACTAATGAAAAGCTGATAATTGTCCAGGTAAAATACTGTATAGTGCACCAACACGGTCAGGGGAATACCGTGCCGTCTTCTGGCTGCAAAAATGGTTTTTTAACATCTGATTTAGGATTTCTTCCACAGTGTAAGAGCTCTGACACTTTGTTTAGATGCTGATGAATTTAGATGAAAAGACAAAAACAATGAATTTGCCCAGTTGCCCTTGGGATTTTGTGCTTTTTATATATTCCATGAAAACAGTAACCTTAGAGGATAATATCTGTGTGTGTAACAGTAAATTGACATTTTATTCTAGACTTTACATCCCCGATAGGGCTAAAACCTTCCACTGTCCAGTTAAATAACAGCAGTCATCTGCAATATCAGTGACTATAACCAGAGTAAAAACAAAGTAAAATTGACTGTTTTGATGATTACTGTTGATGCAATTAATGTGACTGACGAATATTCAAGAGTCCATTCTTTTTTTTAATTCAATGTAATCATCACTCATTGGAGGTCATAGATTTCCCACTTTTCTTTTCTACCCCAACATCCCTGCTTTCGGTACCTTTGGCAGTTTTGCTCATTGAAGTGTTCATGCATCAAATGTTCATGACAAAAAGAAATGAGAAAGATTCTGTTCAAAAAACAGAGAGAAGCTGTTGGAGACACTGAAAGAGAATTCTGGTGGGGCCTGAAAAATAGAAAATATTTCAGAGCCGCTCCCAGGGATGATTGGCTTCATATGTTATCCTGTCATTCCATGAGCTGTTTATGAGAGGATGGAGTGGGTGAGAGAGGGAGGAGAGAGGGAGGGAGGATTTAATGCAAGGGATGAGAGGGAAAGAGGAGAGGAGAAAGAGAAAGAGAAGGGATGTGGGAGGAGAGATGATTAGAGAAAGGAGGAAGAAGAAGCATGATAAAGAAGAGGACGAGTGGAGAGATAAAAATTAGAAGTAAAAATTGGGGGCAAAAAAAGGAAAGGAGAGAAATCCGGTAGGAGGTGGAAGTTGAGAGGAAGACAAAAGAATTAAGAAGAGGCGAAAGGAAAGGTAAGAAGGTGTGATAAGACAAGAAGAAGGGAGAGGGAAGGAAAGATGAGTTGGGAGAAAAGAAGAAGAGAGTCGAGGTGGAAGAGAGAAGAATAAAATAGTGAAGAGGCGTGGAGAGCATAAGAGAAGACAGGAGTCAAATCAAATCAAGTCCTACTGAGAAAATAACCAGAGCAGGAAAATACAGCCAATTTGTCATGACTGAAATAAAACAAAATAAAATGAATCCCTGCAGACTGAATCCTGGCTCTTCACCCCATCTGTTTTCAGTCTCTGGCTGCTGGACGGAGAGCTCCAGGCCCGGCCCACCACCCTGACTGGGTCATAAAAAACTCACACCCACGTACGCAATCCTGGGAGAGTAGGCCCGACGCCAGAGCACAACGTGAACCAGCTGTTCTCCTGCACCCGCACATTCAACCAATCAATAGCTACAACTGTGAGAGACAGGGAGAGAAAAAAAACCCAATTGTGTAACTGTATTCTTGATCTTGCATAACAGACGGAAACAGATTCAGAAGGTAAAACCATAACTTTCCTGCCTCCAGATGTGACATCTGCCAGAACTTGACCTAGTGGCCCAGTTGTTCCTCATGTGACCTGGTAACTTTCGTTCTTAGACATTAGTTAAATTACATCGAACAAGCATTAAAAAGCATCCAGCTGTCCTTACAATAGCTTTTTACTATTTTACTATTTGTGCTTGCAGGACAGTTTGAGGGATATCTGTTGGAATGCTTTACGGAACAAATAAAAATAGGCTACTGATCCTCCAAAGCAAACTGTGCTGTAGTTTTCACAGTTTCTGGTGATGGAGAGAGAAGGAGAAAAGGACATGGGATGTTTTTGCTCTTCAATAAAGCCAGAAATAAAATAAACACCAGGGAACCAGAGGAGGGACAACTGGCAGGATATTTCTTTTTCGTGGCAGGAAGCAGCAGGTTTTTAGAAAACTTGGTCATATTTTTGAGAAACAGCAGTGCTCAGTTGTGGAAGAATGACTTGGACCCTTTGCTTAAGCAAAGTAGTATCACACTATAGAAATAAGTCCGACATTCAAAATGTTACTTTTTGTTTAGTAAAAGTAGAGATTATCAGCAAAATATGCCTAAAGTGTCAAAGTAAGCAAGTAGTCATAATGCGGAGAGTGTTTATATCATATTTCATACTTCATATTTAATATTGTGGCTGGTTGAGGTGAGGCTGATTTGAACTACTTTATATACTGTTAGTAATAATAAGATCATCTTCAAAATACACAACCTTTTACAGATACAGAACTTATATGCCTGGGCTGGTGTATAACAGATATATTTAAGAAAATCTATTGTTGTATTGTACATATTTCTATACCAACTAAGGTGTTTTTGAGATACTCGTAAGATTTTATGGTATCTATCTCCAAACCAAGTCGTTATTAAGCTTAACACAGAGATAAGCATTCAGGCAAGTTATTTCAGTGAAGTCATACAGATAATACAGCACATTTCTCTTCTTGTTAAAAAACAGACGCCTTTTTGAAACATAAATCACAGTGGTGAGTCCGAAATGTATCTTCTGTAGTAAAACACAAGACAGTGGTATGAAGAAGAAAGGGCAGCTCTGAATACAGATACTAAATATCTCCATAATCAAATATAGACATAGCAAATGACAGATGTGCAATATGTTGTTTTTCTGTTATCAAAAGATCATGAAGCTCTGGTTTTGTCTCCATTTTTAGTAAAGTATCCCACACATCTGTTAAAAAAGAATCTGTAAGGCTGTTTTTTTCAATCAGTCAAAATAAATAAGTTTTAAACAACAAGTTTTGGGTTAGTTTGTGGCTTTGACGCCTATTGTTTTTCCGTCCGAGGTTGTATGATCACAGCTGTGCCGGGAAGATTCGTCAGTTTTCTATCTGCTGGGGTCAACAATTCGCAGCCAGCTGAACCAGCTGTCAGACGGGGTCAGAGGTCACGTCCAACACCTCAACAGTTTGTTTGTACTGGTGTCGCTGCAAAGTCCTCAGGCATCTGTCTGTACGTGTGTCTGTATGTCAGTACAGGCACACACACACATAGACAGATGTGTATAAGCACATACATTATATGCATAAATGTATACAGTATATGTACGGTAGGTATACACCCTTACACACACACAGTCATACAGATACATGAACACACACCGGCACAAAGTTCAGAAAGACAAACATACTCTCTCTTAAGCTTTGTTTAATAATTAATTTGCACATATAAAATGATAAAATATTTTACACCATAAAATATTTACAGTTTGTGCAAATGAGATATAAAGATACCCCAAGGGATTTACAAAAGCATCTCATCCCAAAAGAAACAAAGAAAGAAAACTTTCAAGGGCAAAAGTTAAAATTCCTCACTTATCTCATGTGTCTTTTCCATTTTCCGCACACTTCTGGAGCTTCAGCAAGCCACCACGTGTGCCTCGCTCGTCAGTTATCTTCTTTAAACACATGACCTTTGCAGCCTGTCGATGACAGGCTTTGTGACAATCTTTGGATTTGGAAACTGCGACAGGACGGTCAGAACATTCTGCTGGTGGTTTGGCTCTGATAAAGGATCATTCATTTTTCTATACTGAAGAAAACGTAGTGTTCATCTTGTCCAGCGTTAAGATGGCCAACATGAACTTCTTGTCCATCTTCGTAACAATGTACCAAACAGAATAACGCATCTGATTCATGTTGCAGGGCGTGTTATTTGAAAACAATGCGAACCACGATGAAGGTTAGTGGTGAATTCAGTCCCCACCACCTTCCACGAATAATTTAACTTAGTCACAGGGAGAAGCCTCATGTTGTCTTTGTTCTTGCTCTGTTACAAAGTTGGAGCAGCCACACGTTATTTGTGTCAAATGAAAAATTTACTCTTCAAACTGGGAAAATGTAAATAGAAAACAAATCTGACTGTAACATTTGTCAGTATGACTAAACAGCTGTTGATTCTACTTAATATCTTAAGTTTATTTAGCTTGTTTTCTCAAGTTCAGTTAACTTAACTCAATTGGATTTACATTTTTAAAACTCATAAGGTGACTTTACACTAAATATTCAACCTAAATTCAGTTAAAGTACATTTTTAAAGGCAGCAGGGGAACTTATGTTTTTAAGTTGAACCAGCTTAAAGTGATTTAAAATAGGGGACTTTACTCATACTCATGTTCCCATAGCAAAAAACCGATCAAAGCCTCTTGGTTGAAGCCACAAACTCCAACAACTGAGCAATGTAGCAGGTTTGTCTATGTCCTGGTTTATGTCAAAGAGACGACAGCAAAACTTCAGTTTACAACAGATATTTAGAGAAAGATTATATATATATACATATATATTTCTGGGGTCCTTTAAGCTCCTCCCCTATTTGTTTGCATGTTCTGTTATGAGTTGAGTTGATGCAATAAAAGGAGAGTAAAAAGATGTACCAAACTTGATTTTAACACAGGTAATATTTTGTTTTCTTATTCTAGGTTTATCCAGATTTGTTTAGTGAGAGTGTAAATGTCTCATGTGCCTGAGCTAACAATGAAAAGAAACATCTAACTAAACTAACTACAGCTAGGGGCCTGGAGATGGCCACATTTTCAGGGTTCATCTGTGGTGATGTGAACACCCTCACCCTCAGCATTTAGTGTGTTCTGGACAGCAACAGTTGGTTGGCAGTTCCTTGGCTTTCACTTTTACTCTGAATATGTTGTGATCTACAAATTCAATTTTGCATCAGTAACTCAGTAGGATGTTTCAGTTTTGTTATTTGTATGTTCAAGAAACAAAAAGGTGAAGCTGCTTCAGAAAATGCAAACATTGCACACAAGATAAAACGTTGTGTCAAGAAAAAAAACAGCGATTAACAGTGAATCCTACTAAAGGATGGACAAATACCTCTCCAGTTGTATATTTTATTTTTAAATAATGACATTTTAACATCAAGTCATCAAACTGCTACAAATTCCCCAGGTGAAGCATTTTCAACACCACTAACATTTTTGTAGAGTTTACTGTATATTTGACACTATAAAAAAGATTTATGTGCACTGTGAAACTTATGAAGTCAAAAACATCACCGAGTGAAATTACCAACTTACATGGCTATAAAATTTAATTCACTACTGCTCGATTTCAGACGCAGTGCTGCTAACCTTATTGTGCTTCATAATGGATGTGGTTGAAAATGTATGCTTTATAATATCTGCAAACCTGTCTTGATCAGTATTTTAGATATTAACATTGAATGCAATGAATTTGTTTAAGTAGTTGCTCGTATGCCAAAAATGACAAAAACAGCTCTGCAGCTGTGCAGAGCTTTATAGCGTCTTTGAGCTCAGTGTGTTTTTACAGGACATTTTCTGCGTAGGTCAGTCTCAGCGCTGTTATCAACCCTGTTTTCATGAGCAGCAGGCAAACATTTCTGAAAAAACAAAACAAAAAATACCGTACACTACCTACCTTAGCATAAAACAGGAGACAAAGTTAGCAACCAGTAAATTTAATTTATTCCTTCCACCAAAGCAACCACCCCCCTCCATAACACACACACACGCTCATTGTTTCAGACTCTCAGAAATGCTAACAATGACCTCTTCACAAACACACACCTGAAAACACGTGTGCACACACAAACCACAACCACGCTCTCTTCTGCTCTTATCAATTACCTCACAGATATGTAATTTGAGAAATGTGGTGCTGACAGCTGCTTTTACACGCCAAACGCTGTAGAATTAGTCAAACAGACAGGCTATTCAGCAGCACAAAGTGCCTGTCAGAAGCAGTTATTACAGGGCAGATGCAGAGACGAGGCCTCGGACGCTCTGTCATTGATACTCTGGGGAAAGTCGCCTGTCGTGGTGGTGTTGCAAAATCGGGTTTGGAATTTGCAGGACGATGATAGACGTGTCAGGCACAGGAAGGTAAACTGCTGTCAATCCGGCTTTGGAAGCTGCTCGAGGTGACCGCAACAAAGGAGAAACTGAATCACCTTGTCATTTTTTGTGTTTTTCTTTTTTTTCTTTCCCCTGGTTAGCTTCACCTGCAGGGTCACCTCGTCCACAGGCCCGCAGGCCAGTGACAACCTCTGCTTTTATGATCCTGACTGCAAGTTGACCCCGAGCTACCTGAGGCAGGGTCATGACAGACAGGAGAACACCCTTAAAGAGTCAAGACAGCTTTTTTTTTTCGGGGTGTTTTTCTCTCTGTCCCTATTACCAACCCCCTATCCCCCATCCCCCCTTTTCACATTTATTCTCATTTTCTTGTCACCTCTTGGTATGAATGACAAACATTTACAGTTTATATGTTAAGTGCCATTCACAAAGGACTGATATCATCTGAGGAGGACAGTCAGGGAAAATGTAATGATTTCCTCAATTGACAAGTGTCATTTTAATAAAATCTGTCATGTGATTAGGAAAATAATTTCCAGCACAGATTGCCTATGCATTATGATAAAGACAGACTGCTGCTGACAATACTGACAATACTCAGTTGTGTGAAAAAAACCTGTAATTTCAGATGTGATTTGTTTTTGGTTCCAGCTCCTTATCCTCCTCCACTATGGAGGAATTCCACATGCTGAAAGTGTTTTTCAGTACAAAGTGCATGTTTTGCTTTGCTTAATTGAAAAAAAAGTAAATGTTGAATTAATTATAATACTGGTAAAATGTCCCCATTATTATGCTGTCTGTGCAAATGTTGCCTGGACCCCCCTTGCAGGAATCATGCACTGTTTCATGCACTGAACGTGTTCTCCTCATGGCAGGAAACAATGATTATAAACAACACATTTGGTGGATCTAAACATAGCAGCCCAAATGATTTTATTTAAAGCTGCTCACCCAGCACTTATGCCAAAAGAGTTCCTCCCACTTCCAAATGCCATTAGCATGGGTGCCCAGAAACACACGGGAGATTGGTGTCTTTCCCTTACTCCACCATGCATTGCTCAGATGTTTATTCGCAGAAATACTGACTTTATATGGCTTAGAAAATTACCATTTAAAGAGGCACCCATTACACTTAGTATCTAGTAGTAGTATCTAGTTAATATAATAGTTTTACAGCTGATGATTCAAGGATCCTCCTACTCGTCTCTGAGAGCCAAAATGTCTTCTCGGTCTCGTCCAAAGCAAGTCCAGTTGCCTTGGACTCAGCACTCTTAGATATACCATGAACTAGCTAACTATGAATCTCTACAGACTTTCTGAGTCCCATGGTATCATGTGACCATCCTTGGCCACTATGTCAAAATTGCTGCTCAGCTTAGTGTTGCTCTTGGGAGCTTTCAGGATGTGTCCAAGATGCCTGGTTAAATAATGGCAACAAAATAGTGGCGTGCTTGTTGGTTTTTTGGTTTGATATCTGTGTTGACCAATCCATTGGGGCAAGCAACGACTTTGAAGTCAGAGAAGACGTGCCAGACACCATAAATTGGGAACAGTTCTGCCAGTGATTCATAAGATCTGGAAACCAAATGAGCCCAAACGTGGCTTTATGACACACAACAGCTGTGGGGTAATTAACAGAGGACCCATTCATCTCATGTAAATATGGCACCAAGTATTTACAGATGTGACCACTGTACAACCATGTTTTTGGTGTGATCGCTGTGCTACTGTTGCTCAAGCCCAGAGAAATCCATCAGCATGTTTACAAAATGTCCCCCCAAAGTATAAATGACCTTGCAATTGACTACTAAGGAAATCTTTTCTGTCATTAGCTCTGGTTTTTCTCCTTCAATCTTTTTTCTCAGGATTTTTATATGCTTATTTTGGGTTCACAGGACACGCGCTCAGGACATGTCTGACTGTAAGAATTGGTTGCTTATCATTATGGAGATACAGGAAATTGAAGGTCATGCTTTTGTTTTACTTATTGGAAAATTATGTGACATATATTCTAGTTGTGTCTATATGCTCAAACACTAAATGCAATAAATCTGGTATTTACCCATGCTAAATGTGGAGCTGCCCTTCATTTGTAAGCAAATTATTTCTAGCAGGGACATGATTTGAACAGACAGGGACAAACAGTATTCAAAACAGACCAGAAAGTAGAGCAGCATTGCATTTGTCCTTTTTCTAGTAATCAAATCTGGTCCAGGATTTATGTGTATCTCTTCAATGTCCAGTCTTGTATCTTGATGTTTGTTTCCCCTTGGTTTTATCGCTGTTCATGTCCTCAGTCGCCCTGTGAGGTACTCTGTGATGAACTTGATTTTGAAAACTTCTTTACAAATGCATTTGACTTTTAGTTGAAATGTCAGAATGATGACTATGATTGTCTTCTTTAACGTTGTTATGGCAACAAAGTATAGATACACAGCACACAGTATCAGGCATCTCAAAGATCAAATCTGAGATAATGGATATAACCTAGCTTTCTTTGGCTACATGTGATTATTAATTTAATCTCTGCAGTTACGCTTGATGTGAAATGTTCTGTAAAAAAAGCAAACGTAAATACAATTGTGTGATAATTTAGTTCATAATATGGTAATCTGTCAAGACATGACAGCTGTGGTAATGTGCTCTAAACACTTGATGGGCTCGGTTTGATATCTGATCTGGAACTCTGTTGGTTCGCTGCTGGCCACCACATTTCCTCTTTAGCTGCAACTCAGACTTCCTGCCATGTGGCCTGAATCCACACAGGCTCCGGATGTTCAATGCATATTATCAAAAGGGTGCAGTATGTGTGGTACACTGTCTCAATATATGGGTATGAAAAGACATGCATAACTCAAAATAAAGATATGTTCTGGTTGATGCATGGTTCATTGACACAAGTGGTAATTGGATTACATGACACACACAAAGCCAAGTAAGATTCTTCAGTAACAGGATATATAAAACATATATAACCTAAAATCACAAAATTTCCTCCAAAGTTTTACAGTCCATCTGTACAACATCACCTTCTATCTTTAGATCCACAATTCAGGGGAAGAGGTGTCCCTCTTCCAGGAGGGGCAGACTTACAATAGATGTCAAATGTACAGAATATATGACAGAAACAATAATGAAATTGCATATAAGAGAAACACATAATATTAAACAGAAGAAAATAAGAATTCCCATAATAGCCTTCCTTTACTTATGGGGCTAGCCTTACTTCTCAAACATGTTTTTGTGTTTTTACAATGGCTTTATTCCTCTGTTTTAACTTGTATAACCTCGTAAACCTGTGGGAAGGGTTTCTTGTGTGACCATTACTGGTTAGTATTAAAGGAAATGTGTGAAAATGGATAAGAATTTGAGCATTAACACAGAATATTGTAAATGGGTTTCCAGTGATTAATAGTAGAGTTAACATACTAGAATGCGGGTATCATAAAGTACATTATTACACGCTCCTGTGTTCACTTTGGCAATAATAAACTCACCACTTAGAGAAATAAATACTGCCATTTTAACACTCGACAAAACACTTCATGTGACGCACTGATGCTTTTCCACTGTGGCTAGTTTCTGTGTGCTGGGTTGGGCAAGAGCCAGTTTAGTTAAATTCTACGAATCAAACAAACTACCCACTCAAGTATAATATGCAGCACCACGAGCCAAGTGAGGCCTGTAAAACGATATATGCAACCATAATGCAGTGCTTGTGCCTACTGCAAACAGCTACTTCAAAGAATCTCTGATTGCATATACAGTAGTAATGTTGTTGGATTCATGTTGGTTGCCTCAAAGAATCTATGAGAAAGACATCTTTTGTTATAGTTTGTGCATATTATTCCAGTACATTTGCCTTTGCTGTTTTTAATGAGCACATTTAATAGCTAATTGGAAGATTAGCCTCCTTGCCTGCAGGCTGGAAATTGTGTCCCCTGCTGTGCTGTTTGCTGTTCAAATGCAAAGCTCAGACAGTCATGCCTCTCAGCTTTGGTCTGAACTCATTCTTCGCTCTATCAGTCTGCAGGGAAATGAATCTTGATCCATTGCTACAGGAATTAAGTGGATAATGCAGCATTTGTACACAGAGAGGCTGCCTTTGTGAGGAGCATTTGATGGAGGAAAAGTTTGTCTCTGCTATCAGGTCAGCCATAACAGTTTCTGAATGCCACTAAGTCCTAGGCTGTTTAGTCTTCAAAGTGATTGGCAGATGGAATCAGAGCATCAACAGATGATGTGAGATGTGATTCCTCTGAACGTACATTGAGACAAATTTCATTATGATGACAGTGACTCTTTAAAAAACTAAAACATATGTTGTAGAACTTTGAACCATGGACATAGTGAAGGGGTGAGTCAGCCAGAAAAACAAAGCTGTTGTCCTAATTTTGTTAAATTCTTGACCATTGAGATGCATATACTTTATGCATTTAATGTGTTTTCACAGTTCTCTTACGAACTAAACCAAATTTGACCTCTGGAGCCATGTGCTCACAGGTCAAACATGGATTTTCCAATCCACTGAGCAAAGGCAGAGGTTGCAAGGTAGCCCTTGTTTTCAAAATCATTATGATCTTTATGAGAAAAAGAAACTCATCGTAAAATCACCTTCATCTGCACTGTACGCACTTCTCATTCCACCTGGGAACAACTTAGTGCAGTATATGATGTGCATTGGAGATAAATGTAGGCTGATCCTCATTCGCAACAAGAAGAGAATTGTGTTCTATCCTTTGGGTATAAAGGTCTCTTACTAAAACCTAATGTATTACACCTCACTTTTACATTATAGGGTCTGGGGTTTATCATAGTTTGGGCTAGACCCCTTTATGTCCAATAAAGAGAAATCGACAAGTTAGTGGTGGCCAGCCTCACTAATGCTCTTGTGGCAAATCCCTGCAGCCTTGTTCCATATATAAATCACATGTGGGCGTAATGTGCAGGTGTCCACATTATTTTGGCCATGTTGTGTAACTCTACTATTTACAAGATTAGATCCACAACTGATTAACTTTAGATCAACCCTACTGCCAGACAAGAACATCAATATTGGACGATTCTGCAAAACCCTGGATTGTGTTCAATGCCAATGTTTTTAAAATTTTTGCTTTCCATAATTTCTGGGCATGGCAACTACAGTATGGCTTAGGGACAGATTGTGGTTATGGCTAATAAATTATGATTAAGGTTAGGCAACTAAAACATTTGGTTAAGATTAGTGAAAGATCATTGTTTCAACCGCATAAAAGTCTGATGTGCTACACACCAATCAACCACCCTGACCTCCACACTACTACAGGGCACACTACTTCCTGCATTGGCACTAAACACTGGCATTGGACGGAAAAGAATCGTCCAACATGAATGTGATGTGAAAGTCTGGAAAAACTACCTTCCAGTATTTTTCACAATATAAATGGAGTAATGTACAAACCATTCTTAACCTTGAACATCTCATTCCATTGGATGATTTGAACTTAACTTACCTTTGTACCTTATGACCTACGTAGAGTGGATTGTGATTATTTATGATGCTGTTTACATCCGTTTCCTCTGCTGTACTTAGGTCTCTCTTATGAAAGAGATCTCAATCTCAGTGGTATTACCTGATTAAATAAAGGTTATGATAATCAATAATGACTATGCTGAGGCAGCATTTCTCTTGATTTAATCACTGAGGAGCAAACAAACAAACAAGCAGCCAGATCTAAGACAAGGAAGACTTACTCTACTCTGTTACAACTAACTCAATGTCCTGATTCTAGGGAAGATAACAATTGGATGCTGTCAAATAAATTACATGAGGTGGGGTGCATTGCTCAGAATTAGCTCAGCACTGTAAAATTTGAGACATTTTAATATTTCAGAGTGAAATGTCACTGCGTGAACTCCCGGCTGTGCACAGTCCTCAGCTTGTTCAAAACAAGACAATACGGCATTCTTCTCACGTCAGCGAGACCAGCCAAGACATTCCTCTCTCCTCACATCCAATATTCCCCCGCGCTCGACACACAGAGCCACTCTCGCCGCATCTCCTATGAAAGCTTCCTGTGGTGCCAACCTGCCCCGAGACTGGTAGCTTATGGGATTTCATAAGCCCTCATCACAGCTGGCCTCTCCCTCTGAGCTCCACTTAACCTCCATGGTCTGCACGTCTGGGAGTCTCATTTAGGCACCGCTGACACTGGGGAGACTGGAGGAGGAGTGTGTGTGTGTGTGTGTGTGTGTGTGTGTGTGTGTGTGTGTGTGTGTGTGCGCTACTGAGACTGTGTGGCCACCTGTGTGGCCACCTGTGTAAGGCTGTTGCTGTGTACCTTATTATCTATTGTTCTTGACGATACACAATGGAGTTGTCAACTGCTTTCAAGGTTGCACGAGTCACGTAAACTCGTTCAGCATATACACTATATGTAGGCAGCGTACAGCTCAGTGGGTAGAATATATGTAACTGATGATGCTATGGTTTTTAGCAAACATTTTTTTGTTGAATAGATATTGACACAAAGAGCCTGCACCAATGCTCAAAAGTTTCTTTAACGCAGCGCAACACAGAAGTTTGTGTAATTTGCTTTCACCTCCTCATAGCTCCAGCAGAAGAAGTGTTTTTAGCAATTCATTAGGAAAGCAAAAATTTGTTTGTGGCGCATACAGATCATCAGCAGAAAGGTGGATTATGCTGCGTGTGTGATTTCAGAAGATTCGATGGACATTTTTATATGTGTTGACCCTCTTTGTTGCTGGTACTGGGTTGCAAATGTAATCCATTATGACAGCTTGAATTTCATCTGCTGTTCTCCACAAAATAGCAAGCTACAAACCTTTATTAATAATGTATTTAATTATTTTTCATATCTTATTTTCAATTGTTTTATCTTTCTTTATAACTGCAGAAAAAGGGTTGAAATAGAACAGCATGTTATTTATCTCTATCTGCATCTTGGTTTGAAATTGGGATCTCAATTTCTAAGCAGTTTTAAAATAAATAATAATGTGATCTTGGCTGATAGTGAATTTGGATGCCTCCTGTACTGTTGTTGCTGTCTGTAAAATGCTTGCTGGGTTTGATTCCTTCTGGAGGCCACAACATGGTAGACGGCAGCCCTTGAGGTAATCCTTGTAAGCCACTTTGGAATAAAAAAGTGCCAGCTGAATTTCTGAAACGGAAATAGAAAGGAAGAAAAAAATCCGCCAAATTTGCAGTTACATGTCTTTTCCACGACAGCAGCATTAAGCAGCAGACTGCTATCTTTGGAGAGACATGCCAGTCTAATGGCAACAGTACAGGGACTCATATTTAAGCTACCACAGACCCCAGTCGCTCCCACAAATGAGGCAGCTCGGTGGGCCAGGGAGGCACGCGGTGAGCACAATGCCAGCTGATTGGTTGTACTTACTGACTCAGTACTTTGGGCTGAATATGGAGAGCCTGTGCAAAGTGGCTCTGAAGATAAAATGAAAATTACTTGCCCACTTAGCCAGCTGTACAATTTGACAGCCTGACTCTGGTTTCTAAACCTGGTGCTTCTCTGTCGTCCATGAACATGATGGAGTGACAGAAGGATTTTGACATCAGCTGTCAGGGAGCGTTCAGCTTCAACGTTTCACTATTTATACAGTAATGTTGTGTTTACATCAGGTTGTGCCATGTGCCCTTGTAGGATGATTTTTTTTCTTCTTTAGAGCTTGTTCTGCATGGAATACACTACAACATCAAGTCAAGTCTTTTTATTTTTAATGTAGCCCAATATCACAAAAGTTTTCCTCAAAGGGCTTTCTCTATACAGCATACGACACCCTCAGTCCTTAGACACTTGATCCAGATCACGGAAAACCAAACTCCACAAAAAAAAAAAAAGATGGAAGAAAGCCCAGGAAGAGCAACAGAGGAGGGATCCCCCTTCCAGGACAAACAGACATGCAATAGTTGTTGTGTGACCCAAATCAGACTCTTCCTCACAAAATGTGATTATAATTTTCTTTCAGTTATTGTTGTTTGGGACCTTTTAAAACTTATTTTGCAGTTGTTTCATATTATTATATAACATGAACAAGCTTTGAGCACTCATCTCTATCCTGTTCTTACATTTCGTACCATTTTTTGTGCTGCTGTAATTTAAAATTTTCAATAAAGTGTTATCTTATTTCACTCTTTCATATATGGTTTGCGGTGCCTTTTTGATATTCCACTTACATATTGTGGTTTTTCTAAAATTATGTTTATTTTTCAATATGGAACCAAGAAAGACAAGCAACCAGAAATTTGTGGAAGCTAATGGGGATCAAAAGACAGAATAAGGAATTAAGTATGAAGCTTATTCCACTTTTGCAATCATTTAAAGCTGTAGTATTGTAGTATTGAAAACATTGTCTAAAATATTACAGTATGTTTCCATCCATCCATCCATTATCCCTTTCTATCGAACATTATACAAAGCTTGGGGGTAAGACACTGAGACACTCAGATGCAGATGCTCCTCCCTGTCGCAGCAACAAATGGCTGAGAAGTTAGCCAAAGTTTGCTCGTACTGTAGCTGGCTTGAATACTTTATATTCCTTGCTCTGTGTCTGTATGTAGGCGTGGAACAGCTGTGATGAGACGAGCCCGGGCCCCAAGTGACAGAGCCTGCAGAATGTGTTCACAGTTTTCACCCACGCCCCCTCATGGCTTTCATTCCCTGCACAAACTGGAAAAAATTGTCCATCAGAACAAGTCACTTAGTCTGCCACGGAGCTTTCAAATCTTTATCTTAAACATGCACTTTGCAAGGTTTTTATGCAGCAGTATACAAATCTTTTGTGAAGTTGAGCTACAACTCCTCCCTTCCTGAATAAGTGGGATGATTTTCCTCATGCACCAAAAAGTCTAATTCTGGCATTGAGTATGGACAAGGGCAGGAAATATTCACCATCCGCAGGAAATGATAGATCAAAGCTACAGAGTGAGATACAAACAGTCTCCTTAACAGATGTCCACTCAGGTCTTTTTCCTCTCTCATCCCTTTCGGCATCCCATGGTGTAAATAATGCTCTTTGTTCTCAGTTTATCCCTTTTCAGTCAAAAATACACTGACGTTTAAAAGGATCAGATCACCCAAACATTGTGTTCACAAATCCAAAAGTTTTTTTGTCAAAAACTCTTCCTGTCAGTGTTACTGAACATCTAGAATACCATTGATGCTATCTGCATGGTTCTGGGGATTGAATTTGTCCAATTCTTTGATTTATGACCAAATAAAGTGAAACTAACGACATTCCCATCAGCCTCAGCTACAATTTGCGTTTAGGGCTAATTAGCAAATGTTAGCATGCTAACACGCTGAACCACGATGGTGAATACGGTACACATTATACCTACTGAACATCAGCATGTTAACATTGTCATTGTGAGCATGTTAGCATGTTGATATTAGCATTCAGCTCAAAGCACCGCTGGGCCACAATACAGAGAGTGCCACTAGCATGGCTGTAGACTTATTTTGATGCTAACAAGTTGCCCTATTGTAAAACGTTTTCATCACTTTGTCCCACTATGTACAGTAGTTATGTCTTAATGTGCTGTTTGGCATATGACTACTGCACGTACACTCCAATTTCGTTTCTCTTCTTTATGGGCAGGTATAATAAGTTACAGTAAGATACAATTTATCATTTTTGTCAGTGTATTCACCCTCGGCCCCCAGAGCTCTTTTGGTAAGCAGTGGAACAATTGACCTGGCGCCCCCACCCCACCCTCACCACCCCTTCCACCATCCACCGGGGTAGGAAATAGGACATTCCTCCTGCTGGCTTGAGCCACTGAGGAAATGGAACAATATACTTCAGAAATAACAAGAGGAGGTCATCACAGCGATGGCTTTTATTGGCCCTGGCAATGTTGAAGTAGTGAGGATGGAGGATGGAACACAGAAATACCTTTTTGTCTCTGTGCTGTAAAGAACGATCACAATCACCGCTGCTTACTGAGTTTGTCCCATGTCTGCAGAATGGTCTTCTACCTGAGCAGAAATCCCATTTATTTGTCAGAACGGTCAAAATGAACAGAAGGAATACATTTTTTTAAATGCACTACCAGTAAACTTACATATTCAGACTCTCTTCATAGCAAAGAGAGCGACATCAGATCAACACATCTGATGCAGTGAATGATCTTGATTTGAAAATATCTCCTCTGAAAAACTAAAGATCCAATTTGCTTCATCTTATCAGCAAAGCAGCCTGATGTAATGAACTTAGTCAAACTACAAACCATAAAGTGAACGTAATCATTATTTCAGATCAGACCAACTTCAAAGTCAAAAAAATACATAAAAAATGGAATATTATTTTTTAAATATCACAATCACGACTCTGGAGGAAATTGTGTTGCTCTGTCCTAGTGCTAAAACATCCGCGTAACCGAAAGCATCCTGATTTCATCTGATTAGCAATGCAAACTGGTGTTATAAACTTCCACTAATATGCTCCCATAAAACTAATATGCTCATAATTTCAAACTCGCTTCATATGGCAGATATAGGGCACCTTATTCTTATATTCGCTGCATTGAAGGTTAATCTGTTTTGATGAAGGCACTGCTGACCTCCAACTGTGGGAATTTGGCATTGAGTCTGTTGACTGCAGAAAACCATGAGTGTGAAGTACTGGCAGGAGGCCGACCTGGAATTAAATTTTACAGCCCACAAACAAGGTGTTTAACTGTTTGTGGTACAAGTCTCCCAAGAAAAAGTAACACCATCACATTCCTCTTGCTGTTTAGACAGACTGAAACAGTAGGCAGTGTTAGTGAAGCATCCCTCACTGTTTAATGCTTCTGGGATTTGCTGCCTTGCATCAATGTACGGCCGTTCGGTATGTTGTTCCTTAAGGTTATATTCAGAATGTTGTCCTAATTATTGGAAGCTCACCCAAATATACTGAACCCGTTCTTGTGAGTACACAATATCATCTATGTGAATCTGAATACAATCTTAGATCTACAAATAGAGTTCTTATAGGCATCCCTCAATCTAGACTGAAAACCAAAGGGGACGAGGCATTTGCAGTTAGGGCCCGAGGCCTTTGGAATGAAGGGATCAGACTACTATATATAACTTGTTATCAGCATTCATATCTGTAAAGGACTCATTTTGTAGATTTTTGTAAATTAAATGTCTCAGATTGCCCACTATTTACAGTACTGTCATAGACAATCCACATGAGTAAAATGTCAGCATTGTGTGTTTGTCCAAATGCTTTGCAGAAGCAAAACTGCAAGTAGTGTGACGTTTATAAGATTACTGTGATTACTGTATTTTTTACACAATAAGTTAAAACTTGACTGCTTATAGGTGAGCAAAAAATAATTAAAGGGTTCAATACTTTCCCACCAGAATTTTGTAGGGCAGAGAGGCTGTGTGCAAATAAAATTGACAGAAAATGTAACTCAACTGTTAAATTAATAAAAATCCAAATCTATTCTGACCTTTAATTGAACAGAGAAATTGGGTCAAAAGTGGAGGAAGCCATCATATTAGCTGTTTTGCACCATCCACTTTTATATATCTCTGCTCTGTCTGAGTGTACACTGCTCTACAAAAGTTATTTGCCATGATTTGCCGTCAGTTGTGACAGTGAATAGTACAAATATACTGAATAACCTGTGAACTTACAGTTCAGTTAGTGACCAAGAGCGCAAGCAGTCACTATGCCACCAAGCTTCGAGCACCACCTATTTCACGAAATGAATTGAGGTGGAGGATCAGAAAATGCTTAAGTTAATCCTTTTCGTAACTTTGTATTTGAGTGATGATGAAGCATAGAAACCTGTGCATTTTTCACTTCCTCTCTTTTCACTGTGCGTCTAATGAAACAGAAGTGACATAAAAATAATCTATCAAACTGGATAGGTGCTGTAGTTTTAGCACATCCTGCGTCATAATAATTTCCTGTATCATAAGCCCACCGTTCATGCAGGCTACATGCTGTACTGAAGTGCTGGATAAACCACTGGCTCCACATCAATATTCTCAGTGGGAACCCTCCTAGCCTTCAAAACACCATATTCTTGCAAATTACATAAACAAATTGTGATTGACCACGGCGGGGTCGTCTAGTTTAGACAGCCAATCAAAACAACTCTACATGAAGTCAAAACCGCCAGGCTGAATTCTGTCACACACACGGTCGCAACGCTTGAACAGACATTTAAATAGCACGTCTGCCACTGTGTCACCTCTCTGCTGTATTGGCAGTGTAAAAGGACCTTGTAATTTTTTTTTTTTTTTTGGAGGTTGAACATTGAGCTCCCCGGTGCACTACGGCTGGGTGCCTTCCATCCCGGCCCGAACTCAGGAGCCCGCAGTCTTTTTATATCAATATTGCTGCAAAGCCACAGAAATTTGTTGAAAATGAAAAATGAAATAGGTGGGGTTGTATGTGTGTGGGGAGCGTTTAAAGAGTGGGTGAGTGGGCTCATGGGAACAGAGTAGGTGAGGAGAATCGAGCCTTCGGGAAGCAGCAGGCCGTGCGACTTCCTCCCTCTGGCTGCTACACGGCAAATACTCCTTTTGGATGCTTCAGTGCTTCCAAATGAAGAGAATTTGGAAGAAGAAAAAACAGCCTGACTCTTCTCTTGGTCTTAGACATACAGTAATTATTCAATGGACAAGGAATATTAGTTAGAGAGCATATGTTGTTGCTAGAGGATTTCATGCGTTTAGAATCAGGTGTAATTATCCTGGGGTCTACTCTGAACCGGGTCTTCGGTTGCTGTTCAGATCGGGTCTCCTTTTGAAGAAAGCAGTAAGATGTTATGATTGTCCGTTTCAGGTAGTTTCCATGGATTAGTTTTGGATCTGGACACGTAGACTTCTGGTTGATGCTGTTGGACTCATGTACTGCCACTGAAACACAGCATCATCATCATAGAAGTCTTTAAAACTTCTGGCATATTTGAAACACATATCTTTTACCAATACAACCATTCAAGCTCAGCTCAGATGAAATGCCTTTTTCACTCCCCGCAGTTTAATTTATAAATTGTGACCCCTTAGTGAAGTGAAATCTGTCAAATAATTATTGTTTCAAGTTTTTATTTAACCTTTATTTAACCAGGAAGTCCCTTCAGATTAAAATCTCTTTTTTGAGGGAGACCATTACATAGTTATAAAAAATCTGTATAGAGAATTCTATCTATGCCACAAGTCAAAAGGGCTCAAGGCTTGGTACATCCTGGCTAGCTTATAGTTACTATACTATAGCTAACAAACCAAGATGGTGTTTTACTGTTAGACAGCAGTTCTTCAATATGTTCATGATAGTTCATGATATTAGCTCATCCATAATCAATAACTGAGACTGAAAATAAGAAATATTTGGATAAATAAAATGTGAAAATAATGCATACATATTCCAGTATATAAACTAGATTTTTGTGTTTTTGTGCATCTACGCCACAAATCAGAAAATAACGCATTTGAATACTGAAGCTCAAGGGCAACAACTGTAATAATTTATTTTAAGAATGTATTTTTTTTCCAATTTTACTGTATTATCCTGGTGGGTTGATCAGGCTGAAGAGTGCTCTCTTGGCAGTTGATGAGCAGATTCAGACTGAAGAATAATCTCTTGGCTCTGTGACAAACCTGACAATCATTCAGGACTCATAACCCGATGCTGACATACCGTCCAATTACCCGGTAATATCCAAGGTACCGGTGTGTGTGTGTGTGTGTGTGTGTGTCTGAAAGTTACAAAGTTAAGGCGTGAGTGATGGATATAGCTGCTGGAATGACATACATGTGGGCAAGCATGTGTATACACACGTGTATCTGTACACAGTATGCGCACCATGTGTGAGCATGTCTGTCTGTCTGTGTAGGCGCATCTGTGATGGATCAAGCTATCCCTGGAATGACATTCTTGTGGGCGAGTCTGTCTGTGTGTGTGTGTGTGTGTGTTTATATCTGTATGTGTGTGAGAATGTATTGTATATGTGTGAGTGTGTGTGTGTGTGTGTGTGCATGATGGATCAACCTATCTCCACCGAGGCAGGATGACAGAGAGGAGCTGAAGACGGTGAAAATGGGAGAATGTTCTGCTGCTGTGACCAGAGTTCAGATGCCTCCTGAAATAGGAGAGCTGAGAAAAAAAAAACACTTAGGACTGTTTCTACTCATAGATAGATAGCCAGTATAGCCAGATTATTTGATATACTCTTTTAGAATCTGCAGAATTTTGATTGTAACAGTCCAACTTCCTTCAGACAGGCGCAGGTCAGGTGAAAACAATTAAAGCAAATCAAATGCCACAGGACACAAATTTCAAGGAAAAGGTGTGGAAGTTCATAGACTTTGAAATACAGATATTTAGAATTGCATGTAAAAATAAAATGAAATAAAGTCAATAAATGAAAAAGAATAAAAGAAAAACAAAGAGATTTGCATTTGACAAACGTGACTGTAAAAATGTGATGTAAAAAAAATGCAACCATCTTTGCATCCTAAATCACAAAGAGGGTCTGCAGTGGAGGAAAGTATCCCATCCCCTGAGGGCCTGTAGATTCATCTTATCTGCCCAAATCAAATTCAGGTTCAAGTACGGTCACTGCTGGGGAACATTTTTTTTCAGTGCACAGGAAGTGACAAATGGGGACTGAAGAGCAAATCAGAAAATGTCACCTCAACGTCAGCCAGCAGGCCCTTTGTCCAGAGAACCTGGACTCACCATCGATGATCGGACCGCTTCATCATCTCCACCGACATCAGACATTAAACATCATGGCTCCTTAGAGAACTTAGTGACACACTGCATCACGTTAAACATTTGTATAGATTTTTATGTCCTCAAAATGGAATGAGTTATGTCTGAAACTTTAGAGATAAAATAAAAATCTAAAATAGTTCTCCATTTCTGCTACTCCCTCCCTCGCCGGTTCTGACACAGACCAGATGCTGTAAAAATAAAAGCACAGAGATGGATGAACATATGCGGGCTTCCATCTATCCCTCCCCAGGGTGAATGAACGGGAGGCATCCCATCCGGAGATTTTTCGCGGGCAGTAAAACACTCTTAAACATGAAGAAGCCCCACCAGGCCACAGCTGCTGTCATTACAGAACATGAACTAATTGATTGGAGGGCGCACCCCCTCCCCTGGTCTGGGACAGGGAGTTGGGAGGGGTGGGGTGGGGGTTGTTGAGAGATTAGGAATAAGTGAGGGATGGAGGGGAATACGGGGGAGGGATGGAGGGGCTGGGGTACATTAGAGGACGAGGGAGGTGAAGGAGTAGAGAAGACGTGAAAGAAGAGCAGAAGAGGCATAATATGGTGTGTGTTTGTGTGTGTCGTGCGTGGGGGAGTGAGGAGTGAGGATGTTACACTTCAGCCATTACTCAAGTCATGGAGTGATCACATACTGCTGCATTAGTCCTTATAATGTGACTGGGCGTAGGTGTGCGAATGAGGAATTCGTCATGCGCCATGGACGGATGCACGTTCCGAACGATGCACGTCATTATTTGTAGCCGAATGTCAATGGCAGACCCCAAGTACTTAAAATAACTATACTAATTGATGTTGGGTGTGT
The DNA here is from genome assembly GCA_002120245.1 of Maccullochella peelii. NCBI lineage: Eukaryota > Metazoa > Chordata > Actinopteri > Centrarchiformes > Percichthyidae > Maccullochella > Maccullochella peelii. The sequence goes on along the minus strand of LKNJ01000142.1, from coordinate 189,814 downwards.
GTGCGGTGGGGGGAGTGGGTGCCAAATAAATCAAGGCCAAACAAACATTCGACAGAGCACTAAAGAGCCATGAAGACATTGTCCAGAAAGAATATAAATGATGGTTATTATATGTTGATCTGGCATGTGCAAGTGAAAGTGTTGATGTGCAGGGTCCTTGTTTCTTATTTGTTTTCTCTCAATCTTTGGTGCCTATTCACTGTACTGCTTTTAGATATTTTGTGTGTGCACACTGAAATGTGTCCGATTTAATTTAGGCAAAGTTGTGTAGAAAAATATGTTTACCCAGTCCTGGTTTTTAGACATATCAGTGATCCAGAAAACAGCTTTTTCACATATGTATTTCCTCGGTGCTATACTTTACTTGTCCGTGTGATGGGAACTTCATCATCTGCCAGCGTTCGTACGTACCCACACCAAATGTAGCATGACTACTGTCTGCCCTGCTGTCCATATCCAGTATACAATATCCAGCCCTTTAGTAGGGATGAAGAGAGTCTAATTGATCAAGTAACATTCACATGACTTCTTCATTGCATTTTGTCTTAATGGAGTTTGTTAAGGTGGTGATCTTCCCTTTGATTGTTCAGCCATGGTGGGTACCAAAGCTCTCAGTTTCTTTTTATTCTTAAGAAACTGGAAATGAAAATTTTACTTGCACCTCTATCATGCTTTTTCTTAGCATAAAATGAAAGTAGGAGCAATCCTTCGCTAAACCATTGGCCTTAGGCTAGCCAATTTAGCTTTCTTGTCTGGGTCAGTATGGGAACAATACCATGTATCGGTAATTTGACTTTCTCAAGAAGGTGCTTACCAGGAGCACAATATACAAGCAGCCATGACTGCCAGGAGGCCGGTTGATGCATGAAATGGGCAGCCCCACTGGCTAATCAGATGCAAGGCGAGCCAGGGTTTAGGTTCACTCCCTCTTAGTCAAACCATGGATACAAATGGAAAATACTGTGATTTTCAATTTTTCAATCCAGCATTCCACAAGTAAAAACAATAACTCCTATGTCTTAATTAAACACAATTATACAACATTTTAGGTTATTATAATGCTTTATTATTGATTTTCTAAATGGAACTGAAAAGCATTAGGCCAGGGAAGGAGAACGAAACAAACCCTAACCCCAGATATGTCAGCTTTTACATTTGCTTTTCATAACACCCTGTCTGACAGTCTGTGTCTGACAGGCTTCAATAAACATTTCTTTATATAGAATTGTCACACTTTATTATTTTAATTATTACTTTAATGTATGGGCTGGTTTTTGGCACTGACAAATACATTAATTGATGGACAAATGACATTATTATAACCTTTATTATAGTAGGCACTGAGGTTCCTCTTCATTCCAGAGCTTGTTTTTGTCTTACTCAGGTACCTGCTGGTATTCTTAAACAAAGAAAAAAAATAAAGATGACAGCTTCACCACTTCTGCCAACTGTGTAATTATAGAGGAGTAAATAACAGCCATGCTGTGGGTATGCACACGAAAATGTTAGCAATGCAGATGTCGTAAAAGCCAGCACTTTGTTTACCAAAGATAGTGTACACTGAGCGTGTGTGTGTGTGCAGTGGGGCAAGCTGTGTGCATGCATGAAGCCAAACTATTTTCTACTTGTGTGTGCAAGTTTTCATTCTTTTTGTGTGCATACACTGATGTGTGTGCACGGCCATGATGATGTGCGTGTGTGCGTGCTTGCATGTGTGTGTGTATAAGCATGTCCTTACAGGTGGATGTCTCTAAAAATGAAGCTTACTACAGTGCATACCTCTACCTGCAGAGCCATCCTCCTCTTCAAGTCTCTACCTGTTTTGTTTTTCCTGTTTCTCAATGGGGCTGGCCACTGACTCAATGCAGCCTTTATACCTCACTGTGCACACTGCTGCCTTGCAGTTTGAAACAAAACACACACCTGTAACACAAACTAACCGCCCACAGTCCCCTTTGAACTTGTTGAGCAATTGAATGTTACAGCAATGCGTGGGTGGTACGGTGGCAAACTGAACTATTTACCAAGACAAAAACATGTCTGGGTTTTAAGCCCGATGGAACTTGTGCAGCCCTAGTTAGAGTGTAGCTGGTTAATGGGCAACACTTAACATACAGTGTGTCATTGTGCTTTCAGCTTTGCTTTTAATAGAAAAGTCAAAGATGGAGGCCACTGGATGCTGAGTTTATGCTGCTATGTACTGTCTCTGCCTTCTAGACTGGCTGATACTAACCTGCATACAATACAGAGTTATAAAATGGGACTTTAGGATGATGATGATGATTATTGACTTGATTCTCAAAAGGACTCAATCACAAGTCCTTTTGATACAATAAAAGAATAACACTTTAAAGATGTCATTACAAAGATGCCTTCATCAGTGGTGGAAGAAGTATTAAGATATTTACTAAGAGTAAAAGTAATAATACCACAATGTAAAAATACTCCATTACATGTAAAAGTCTTGCATTCACAATGTTACTTATAATACTTCTGTATTTTAAGTTAAGTATCAAAAGTAAAACAATGTTTTATGTAGGCCCCTTCCAAAGTGTTTTATATTATATACATTTTATGTTACTTGCCATAGCATATTACTGCATATTACTAATGCATGTGTATGTGTGTGAATGCGTAAGCAAAGCTTTAGTATCGCAGCTAGTAATTTTAAATACTTACAACTACTTTAATCTATAACGAGGCATCATATTTCCGTTTATCCCATGGCCATTCATCTATTACCTATATCCTGTGCTGGGTTGTGGGGCAAGACCTCGGACAGGTTGCCAGTCTATCACAGCACCTTATTGCTGTGAGGTGACAGTGTGAGCCAGTGCAACACCCCAATACATATTTTGTATGTAAAATGTAAAAGTACAATGACCTCAAAACTGTACTTCAACATACTATTATAATACATATACTTCCATCACCTTCAAAGCGAATGTTTGTCCCCCTCAGCTTTTCTGTGGGACGTTTAGCTCCAGTGCTACTTAACGACATCATGCAATATGGGCCCTCTGACTCTGGGGACAGGGGCTGCTAGGCAGGAGGGGGGCGTCTGTGCCCAGGGGCCCATCAACTCCTAAACCCACAGCTCCCACTCCTTCCAGGTCCTTGACAAGACTAATCTTTCTGACTGCTGTTTCTTTGTTGGTATAAGGTTTTTATGTTTATTCCATCATAAAATCAGATTCTATGTCTTGTTACCAGTGATATCAAATATTGTTTCAACATGTGCAAAACACATTAGAAAACAACAAAGGTAAATACAGCTACATTCATCTGCTGCAATAGCAAAAAAAGAGAAAGCAATTGAGTATAGATAGTAAAGAAATGTAGAATCTCTGTCCACACCAGATCAGCTAATCCAGTTTACATCCTGTCACAGCTCTTTCTAACCTCCCGTTTCTCCACCTCACGCTCTACTCCAACCCTTAAGTGGTTAACAGCCATCTAGCTGACTCTTAAATGGCCCAGACTGCCATTACTAAGGTCTTCTGGAGCCATCCCTTACCCTTTTAATGACAGCTGCTTCCGCCATTAATTCTCAATCAATAATGCAAAAACACTCAGAACAACGTCCATCCTGCCACAGCTTTATTTTCTAATGCTCTCCAAAAGCTAATGAGTCAGGCTAATTGGTCCGTCATCATCACCACTCAGGAGTTTACCAGAGGAAGTGGCTCTTTGCTTTTTAACTTTAAAGAGCATTAGCTGAACAACTGGTTTCCAGTGAACGACCAGCAAACACTTGAGTGTTTCTATGTGTTTTTCGTACACCGCATTTTCTTTTAGGTATTGTATTTGCTCAAATGCATTTACTGTAGGTATAGAGATACATTTGGTGTGCATTCCTAGGTTTCCAAACCCACATAGCAACACCATGAGTATGTTTTAAAAAGACCTCAGACTAGCTGCTATGTCTGTGTAGAGTAGGGTAGGGTTTTAGTCTCAGGGTCATCTGATAATGGGAAGAGAAACCTCTGTTTTGATGAAAAAAACACAGACAATATGTCAGGGACATACACTATGATTATTGAGCCAATTATAGTTATGATTTGTGGTGCCATAAAGGATAAGAGTTGTACTACATTTTGGGAAATACGCTTCACTCACTCTCTTGCCAAGAGTTAGATGAGAAGATCGATTCCAGTCTTATGTCTGTACGGTAAATATGAAGCCGCCACCAGCAGCCATTTAGCTTAGCACAAAGAGTGGAAACAGAGCCAGGCAGCTAGCCTACCAATACATCTAAAGCTGTCAAATGAAAACATATATTGACATATAACATATATATTTCTTTGCCTTTCTGCACAAAAAGCGGCATCAATTAGTAAAACAAACTAAATGTCCATTTCGGTTTTTGTGCAGGATAATGCAAGAAAGCTTGTATTGTGACACAACTGTAATTGTAGTCTACCTGGTGTCCAGTGTGTGTTAATGAAAATAGTCACTTGATGTGAAGTTTCAATAGTCTTAAGGTCTGTTTTCAGTCTCAGGATACAGAAGAGAAACCATATAGGAAACTTATGGGCAAGAAAAAAACAGAAAGAAGATGCTAAATGAGATGCCTTAGCAAGAGAGCAGGTGTAGCTCTTCTGCTTGTATGATCTATTGTCACATTAACTCCATAATACCACTCAATACTAATGTCCAGAAGGCTATTTCCTAACGGTAATCCACCTCATTTAGCAAAGCACACTATGGGGCATTTTGTTTGTTTATGGCCAAAATAATGCATCTGGGAGTCCAGCAGTTATGAGAAATCAACTGGGATATTTTTTGCCATCATCAAACGATGGATGAAGCCGCTGTATGAAAATGCAATCATTGTACCATACATACATTTTCACTGTGAACTCTGTCTTGCCAATATGAGGGGGCTTCCAAAATCCAATATTATCTTGTAAAAACATGTAGGCTGATGGATTACCCATGAATCGCACCCTATGCAATACTGCAGCATGATCAGGGTCATGTAATCATCTCGATCATTTCAAACAAATAGTCCCTCGTTCGATCAATGCAGGTTCAGACGCAGGCGAGAGAAATGCTTTCTTCATGGATTTTGTAATCAGCAATAGCCTCTCGGTTAGATGCCAACTGCTATGTATTTTTCAGTAAAGAGTAAGTGCATGAAGTGACTGAATGGCTGCAGTACTGAATGTGTTTTAAATAAAGGGCCAAATGACCTGGTTTGATGGAAGGACAGTCGTCAGGACTTGTGAGAGAGGAGATTTGTGGACTGCTGTGACCTAAAGGTTAGAACAACCTGACTTATGACTCCAAGTCAGTGGTCGAAATTCAACACAGTGTCAGAAAATTGTGATAAATGGGCTCTAAATCTGAAATATGGATAACCTGTTGTGGACATGATTCATTTACAGAACACATTCCTCCATTGCAAAATAATTGCATGATTGAATACTGGCAGCAATGCATAGATACTTATATAAGGAAAATCAATGTGAACATCTTTTATTTGATGTTTATTTAAGCAGCATGATCTATTAAGATCTAAGTCTCTTTTTTGGAGGGGCGTTGGCCAAAATCGCAGCAAAGCATAAAACATAAATCAGAACAGACACTATGAGGAAGGAAATGAGGAAGAAGAAAATAAGGAACAAGGAAAAGAAAGATAAAAAAAAAGAATTACAAGAAATTGAAACACAAAAAGCAAAAAAGGAGGGGGGAAACTTAAAAGGCATACTAAAACACACCATTTTACAAAAAAATAGCTATGAATTTTATCTGGGTTCATCAGACAACAGGGAAAATATGATTTCCCTCTAGAGAGTTTGAGACCTCATGTTGCCATCACTGTTTCTCTTTTCTGACTGAATGCACAGCAGTATTTTTATTCCAGAACACAGATTCCCTGACCGTGACATTGTTTGGTCTGCCTTTAGAAAAGACACTGGAAACAATATCCTGTGACGACCTCTGACTCTGTCAGTACTCCTCCTGCTGTCTTGTGTTTTTTCCTTTGCGGGTTACCTGCAGGTGGGCAGAGCCATCTAACTTGATGTCTTGCACCTGGGCAGGCTGGGCCTAGGCTACTTAGGCTGTGAGCCACAGACTGCGTTGCTGTGAGCCTCAAATGGAGAGCTGGTGAATTTTGTTGGTCGCTGACCGGAGTTTAGAGACATCCAATAAACAAATATCCTTGTCAGACAGAGACCCTGGATTTTTATCAGTCTATGAAGTGAATAACACATAATGGCTGTGTCCATCAGGGAAAGGGTAGAGTCTTGTTTGGGCTTTTGGTAATCTAGAGTTTTTTATGACTATGTTCTGTAAGATCTTCCTTTTTGTTATAGCCTCACCCTGCCTCGTTGACTTATTAGGGTTTCCCAACATGCTATTTGTCAACCTCCAGAAAGAATAAGAGGTCATTTAAAACTAAAAATGTCACATTTAGCAACAAGAACCATCAAAACAATTAAGTGGTGAAGAAGTGGAATATGTCTTGTGGCCACACTGCATTCTGTTCTCATTCTGCATTCTACTCTCGATGTTTTCTGTTCTCTGCTTCTTCTCCGGTGGATTTTTCACTGTATAACATCTGAACATTGCTGCAAAATTGCAGCTCTTGAAAGACACTTGTTCTTTGATTCTGAACTGCCCTTACTCTGCCTTCACACCACCGAGGAACAACAGTTGACACCAGAAATAGAAGACAGTTCTATATATACAATATCAGTGTGTTGGACTCAATATTGGAAAAAACATATATACAAGCTAGGAATAAAAAATGCTGTAGATGTTGGTGTTGTCTTTTATTAGACATAGTATGTGACAGTCTTTCCAGAGACTAGTCCCAAACGCACACAAATATTTTCCAAACGGCTTGTTTTGACATGTAAAAGCCAAATACACTGTGGCATTTATATTTCTCGGGTCCACAGTCTGCTGAAAATAGAAGTTATATTCTATTGTGTATCATATGTTTCAGGATGGCGTTTTAAAATTGAGTAGCCTGTCAGTCGGAGCCCTACCGTGTAAATGACCTTCACACAGCAGCTTCTGCTTCCCACAAGCAAACTGGGGAATGTATCATAAGATCAAGTTTGTTTGGTATGATAACATCCCATGATTGTAGATGCAGCATGTTGCCTAATTATATCATGCAAGCTATCTGTATCTGGAAGCATCGCGTGTGGTGTTTCTTTGAAGCTCTCAAGCTGACCGACACACATTTCTGTGCATTTGCTGTACTTAGTCTGATGTAACAAGTTTTTTAGTACAAGTTATTTTAAAAGATTTAAAGTGTATGGGTAATGAAATAAATAAATATGTGAGTAAGTAAAAGATGTGCACGGCGCTGAGTTTGTCATTAGGCACATTTTCAAATAAAGCATCAACACTAATAGTAGTTCACCAGCCGTGTAATTTTCTCTTCCATTTAAAGCCACGGTTAAGTGTAACCTGTAACTTCAACTCACCAACCAAAGGTTAAAGAAAATGAGTGTATTTCTAATGCTCTTCTGTTAATGTAAAACCCCCTCACCCTCGACAGATGTGCTTCATTTCTATCTAATTGAACTCTGCCTCACTGTGATTGGTCCCCCGCTGTTTGTGAATGGGAACACTGACTGGGAAATGTCATTCATGTGTTTGGCTCAAACTCAGATTAAAGGTCCCATTATTGTCAAATGGCCCGCTGTTAATATCCCCAGGCACATTGCTCTGTGGAGGTCACCATGTTAATAGATACAAAACCAGCCCATTAGCATTTTGCACGCATGCTGCGCGAGTAAGAGCTTTTAAACAGAGTCACAGAGATTTTTATTATTATTATATGTTATGTTTGATTGTGATGGTTGTAGAAATATTCTTTTAATGCAACTGATCATGCTTATCATTGCTACAAGGACATAACTGTCCATAAAATGATATTTTAACCATCGCATGCAATGTAATTTCATTATTTCACCGGACTAGATTCCTTCCAGGAGTAAAATATTTGCTTTTATTGACGATCAAGCTAAAACTGGATACATTTTGCCATTTATGCATGAGGTTGTGCATTTTGTACAAATCTCGAGGTCACGCTTAACTTAAGGACAAACATAGTGAAAAATAGAATGTGGTATCCATAAATGTTAACTCAACAACAAATGGGCATATTGGCCTAATTTTGGACATACTGGATTGAAACCAAAGCTGAATGCAGAAGGGTAAACATTGAAATTGATGGCATTGATTAAATTACTGCAAACTGCCTCAGGTGATGAAGAAAAAACAGTCAGGAGGATTTCCTTGGGGTGGCTGAAGCCAAGCTAGAGAAAGACAGAAGTGAATCACTGGTAAAATGAAATTTGATTAATTCTGGGCCTTCAAATACTGTGAAAGCATCATAGTATGAATCTAAAATACATGTTTGTTTTCCTTTCTATAGCCTATAGAATATAGTATAGCCCAAACCCAGCAAATACATGTTTTTTGTCAGCTAGAAGCAAAACAGAAACATCTAATGGCATACTTAACCACTACTGATGTACAGATGACTAACATGCTCTATCATGCATGTATATAATGATAACTCCATTACCGGGGACATTGGTCATCCATTACTGGGGTGCGTGTATGTGCATGCCCTTTGGCAGAAATGGTAGATGGCGAAAAGAAATCTGTTTTCAATTGAACAGTTTACCAGCCCGTTACGAAAAATATGTGTTGATGTCGTAACATTGATCCTGCATTGAGATAAAAGGCAGAGCAGGAAACTTGCACAAGGGAAGATATTTCATGCCTGAGGCCTCGCCACGGCTACAGCAAGTCACTGTGTTGCATATGGAGGGACAAGTGAATGCATGTGGACGACCACTTATTTTTTATACTTCACTATTTTATAATCCGATCTTTGATTGTTCTCATCTAGAATAATTTGTATTTAATGACGCAGCATATTTGAAAATCTCTAGTGAGAAATGTAGTGAAGGAAGCCGCAGCAGACAGGATATTTAAGAATTATTTTAAAAAAGCAGATATAAGCGAGATGCTGGTGTTGAAATCTTGGGAATTTGGCATCCATTCGTGTTTGTGAAACAAAATGATTTAATACACACAGGATGGGCTTCCTGTCTTAGTCATCCAGTGGCATTCTCTAAAACATGTTTAAAAACGCTACACATTGGACCTTAAATTGCACAGCTCTTCTGCATCTTCTGCTAAGCGCCTGTCATTTTTATGATCTGTGTTTCAGTATTTGTTAAGAATATCCCAAAGAGAAATGTCTGTGCAGGTAGTCCTGCTTTGCCACATTGATTACCTCATTTTGAATTCAGATTTAGCCGTTTGTCCATTCACCTTTTTACTTGACTTTCCTTACCAGTGTAGCGAATTGCTATCACAACCATGGGAGGTTATTATATTTTGTCTCATCACACACACACACACACACACACACACACACACACACCTATCCCTGTCACCGAAGAACTCCCAGGAATTAGTTGCCCGGTGGTTTCAGCAAGAGAGCACACGGATTTACGTACGCGGACTATAGCCAAGAAAACGAAGAAGACGCACAGCAACAACCCACTCTCTGCTCTGCCAGGACGGTCCCACTGCTTCCTGGACTTCAGCGTCATCGCCATTTAAAAAGAAGGCGAATGAATGGATTGGTTTACGAGCGGGGTGTGTCTGTGACAGGGATAGGTGTGTGTGTGATGAGACAAAATATAATAACCACCCGTGGTTGTGATAGCAATTTACTACACCAGGAGCTAAATTTCCACCCTTGTCAGCCACGTCAATAAGCCGTTACTGATGATTTTTCAAATAATCGATTGACCATTTAGTCTATAAAGTGTCAGAGAATGTATTTGTCTTAACAACAAAGATTTCCAATATTCAACGACATAAAACAGAGAAAAGATGCAAATCCTCACATTTGACAAATATCACCTTTTTATAATGAGAGCTTAGCTTTAAGTGTACCAGCAATTTGTATTTCATTTCAGTAACTTTGCTTTAGTTTATTTTATTTCAGAATGGCATTTCAATGCATGACTTCTCTCTGGCTGAATGTTTTGTTTTAATATTAGTGTATTATTAAGAATATTATTATATATCCACATCCTGACTTGTTCAACCACTTTCTCTGCCTTCCCTTTGGTTCTGGTAGCAAGGAGGATGACGGCAATAAGCTAAGCCTATGACCACAGGATGGGAGTGACTGAGTCATTCATTCATTCATGGGACACGTCCCAGGGGCTCCACATGACATGGAGAATAGATGGTCACAGTTTTCTAAGGAGCAACAGAGTGGGTCTGGGACCGGAAGACTGTCTGCTCAATTTCCTGGAATGTCTGGGAAAAGAAATGCTCTCTTTGGTTCACTGTTGATGTTTCCTTGAGCAAGGCACTGAACCCTGAACCACTCACATTTTGCTGATTCATGGACAGTGGGAGTCTGTGGTTTTCTGTAACTGGGGAAAAAAGATATTGAAACAAAACTTTTGAATAATAAATTAACAAAAATGACAATAAAACTTCATTTCCTTTTTATAGAACAGGGACTTACATCTAGTATCTCAAGTCAACTTTTTTCATTGTGTTTGTTGCCTATATTAACTATTGATTGGCAAATGATTCTGGCCTCACTATATATTAAGTATTACATTTTCCAGTTTGTTCTGTCTCTTTTAAATTTCCTTCTTTGGTGTAGAATAACATGTATCACTGATGTCAAATATATTTAATTATTTTTCCAAAATTCTAACATGTCTCTAAGATAAAGTCGACACATTTTATTAGCACTATTGACAAAAGTTCATACTGCTGCATTTGGATGGAAACATTTCAAAGTCTTTCAACTTTTCAGCAAAGCCAAAAGCAACAGCCTTAAATTCAGATTGAGGGTCATACAATTCCTCAAATATCATTCTTGGTTTTGAATGGAACCATAATATTTATTAACTATAAATATCCATTTCAAATTAAACATAAAAATCACCAAATTTGGGAGTTATTGGTAAGGTCTTTCCACTGCAACGATATTAGTGTTATAAATAACATTCCTCTAGACTGTTCTGTGGTTTGTTGCCTCGAATCAAACCTCATTACATAAGCACAACAAATGTATCCCTTACATAGTTTGGCATGTGAGCCTCACTGCCAAGCACTAGTTGAATCATCATATAAAAAGAGAAAATAACCCGATCCTCTCCTGCCCAGACGTTGATAAAGCTCTTTTGATGGAGACTAATCAACCCCCCTTTCCCCAATGTGGTTTATTCCAATTTTTTGCAGGCAAGCATTTTTCCCCTCCTGCTAATCTCCTTAAACATTTTCAGGCGAGCCGAATGCAGACTGGTTTGAGTGATCAAGCTAAATTGCCAAAGAGGCCATTAATAGTTTATAGGGCCAAGGCAGATGAAAGACAGGCAGGAGGAGAGGGAGAAGAAAGCTAATTAAATCAGTGTCGGGGGGTCGCTGGTGTCTTGGGCTGGCATGGTGGGCCGTAAAGATTACCATTATCACTTTCATTACCCCGGCTGATTGTTTAGAGGTAGGGGGGTTTTGTGGATGGAGGGACATGTGGCACCAAATTGCTTCGCCCTCCCCATTTACAAACCTCTGACAATTTCCATTATCGTAAAGTTATGGCACAGGGGGTGAGAGATTTGATTTCACAAACAATACTCGCCCACCCTCTGTTATATAATTTTCAGGATGAGCTTGATTTCTAGATACATTATAGAAACAGCTCAGTTAGGACAACATCTGACTGGTTAGAAAGACGGCCACATTCGGTGCCCACAGCAGCAAGTACATGGCCAAACGTTTGTGGACACTAGAACATTACACCCATATGTGATTGTTAAACATGTCATTCTAAACCATGGGCATTAATCTGCTGCTATAACAGCATCCACTCTTCTGGTTTCAGGCTTTCCACAAGATTTTAGAACCTGGCTGCAGGGTTTGCTCACATTCAGCCACAAGAGCATCAGTGAGGTCGACCACTGATGTTGGCTGATTACGTCCGGCTCGTAGTCGGTGTTCCCATCCATCCCAAAGGTGTTGGATGGTATTGATGAAAATATATATTTATTTATTTTATGGACCTGGCTTTTTGCACAGGGGCATCGCCATGTTGAAACAGTAACAGGGCCTTTCCCCAAACTGTTGCCACAAAGTTAGACGGACACTACTGTCTAAAATACCATTGTATGCTGTGGCATTAAGATTTTTCTTAATTGTAAGTAAGAGGCCTAGCCCCAGACCATTAAGTGTAACTGTAGTAGAGTAACGTGTTATATTTTTCTTTGAAATAGGGTGGATTATAATAAAAAACTTAAATTTAAATAAAGAGTAAAGCATGAGAACTTAAATGTACCTAGCTACTTCCCACCACTGTAAAAACACATTCAGTGCTTACCCAATTTTTTTCTATTGTGCCTTCCTCAGTGTGGCTCAGCATGGACTGCTCAAATCTCATCTTCTTTTGTTTCCACATATATTTAATTTGGTGGAGAGGAAAGACTTCAGTCTCTAGAGACTTGAGCACAGATATAGATTAAATCACTTATTTCTATGTTACATAGACATAAACTTATAACAATGCCACAATTTAAAAAAACAACTTTTATTAAAGTTTGAAAATAAAAGTGGAGAATGTGAAGGTAGGCCAATGTAAAATCACATATGTTTTGCCATGCTTTGTATCCCACTGCTCACCTGCTGTTTGTCCAGTGAGGTAATAACAGGAATGACCTTGTTCCCATAGCAATATGCTGTACATTATTGGATGCCAGTTTGGACCGGGCCTGTAACTCTCTCTCCTTGTCCACCCTTCCTTTCAGCTCCTGCCATGGACGAGGTTCTGCCAGCCTGGGCGGTTTAACACAGTGTGCTGCCACTGGGTCGGGTTTATAAATATGCGCTAATGAGCTAGCAGCTGATTGTGCTGTGGCACGCTTACTCATTACCCGAAATCACCATGGAGATGCTGTCTGCGGAGGCAGTGCTGAATGCCATGGTACTCACATATGGAGCAGCATATATTTAGGGAAGCGACGCAGAAACAGTATATTTGAAATAAATACCTGCTAATGAGGAGTCAAAACAACCTGAGGCAGGATTGGACTGATGGTAACGATGATAATGATGCTTTTGATTAAACAACTGATATTTCTTATATTCATAATACATAAATTGGCCATTTCATAGCAAAAGTTCTGAGCTATTAGTATTTTCTCAATATATCCTTTTCTTGTTAAAGTTCTGAAACAGACACATGGGACATTAAATGTCTCCACTGAAAAAATTATACTTAAAATAATATAATAATACAGATTCTACTTACAATACTGTACGCACTGATTCATAATTGAGTGAATAAAAATATGGCATTAGAATTTGTTCAGATTAAGGGCTTCCTACACAGACTTCTTCACAAACACCATCTCAAGCCTCGCAACACAAATTGCGATATCTGACTTTTTAACACAACTGAAGAGTTATACTTTCTGTGTCTGTGTAGCTGTGAGTGTTCAGGTTACATTCATTTTGTCATTCGGTCCATGTCCCCAACGATCTGCACGGATCTCTGTGCACATGTCCCAATGTAGCCCAAAATGTATAACCACATCGACTGTACCTACCAACAGCACACACATGACACCAAATGTATTAAAAAATATACATTTGCAGTCCTCCCTGCTTTTAGTGTCCATATCTGTTTTGGAGTATATCTGGACCTGAAGAGTCTACCACACTAACAGCGGTACCTTGAGCTAAATGCTCAACTTTTCTGATGTTTAGCAGGTCATATTTACCATGGTCACCATCTTAGCATGTTGGCATGCTGACATTTGCTAATAAGCACTAAACGCAAAGTACATTTGAAGCTTAGGTCATAACCAAACTACTAGGTCACATTTTGACCTGATGATGGCACCAGATGAAAAGTCATGGGATACCCAAAAGTTATTGCAATTTATCCTATGGGAAGCATGAATATGTTACCAAATTTCAAGGCAATCCATCCAAAAGTAGTTGAAAACTGGCATAAGAGGAAATGTCAGGGAACCAGGAAGTTGTTATAATGCATCCTCTGGGGACCATGACTGTTTGTACCACATTTCATGGCAATCCATTCAAAAGTTGTCTAGACAGTTTTGTTTGGACCAAAGTGGTGGACATTGCCATCCATAAAGCCAGCATTTGCATATCAGTTTATATATATGTATATATGTATATATATATGGTATGTTGTCTGTTTGACCATGTTGTAAGGCATTAATATTATTATGCAGAAGAGAAAACAAAATTATTGGATTCTTGGTGATGGATATGTATACTCCAGATTTCTAACATTCCAAACAACCTAAGTACAAGCAGAGAAGCCACTGGCAACAAATACAATATTATAACATTTCTATATTGCCTTGAATCTTGATGAATGATTTATATATTGGGGTGTGACAGGAAACATGGGAGAGAAAAATAAATAGACTACAAAGACTGCGAATCCCATTTCATGTAATTGGTTACTGCCCAAACCCCATAGGAGTGTTTATCTCTCTCTCTCTTTCTCTCTCTCTTTTTCCTTCATGTAATAAGCATGAACATATGAAAAAATTAGATTTAATGATTCACCAGTTGGTGTAACCGAGTCCACATCTCAGCTAATGACTGTCTCTAAAATGTGTGTAGAAATAGGCTTATTGACTTTTGTTGCCTGCAGTGTATGAATGCAGTCTGATGCTGTTCTGTCCTTTACTCTCTGCAGTGGTACTTACTGTTTCTCGTCTGGTCCAGCACCAAACTGGGAGAGGGGATTAGAGCGACAGCCGGCCTGCTGGATCCCAGCCCTGCTTCTATAAATCATGCTTTTACGGAGGCTTTACTACAGAGCCAATCAAAAATGTCTGAACAGGTTATGTAATGAGACATAAATCACTTCTGAGATTGTCTTTGTTGTGTTGTTTTGTCTCAAAATGCCTGTGCCGCTGTGTTCTGGGTTTTAAGTAACTGCTTAACAGACATAGCTAGTGTTGAAGTCTCACTTTTTCCTGCACACTGGCTAAACTATTTCCGAACATTAAGAACTGATCAGAAAATTGGGAACAGGTTTCTTTTCTACAATGTCTCAGATGTCTGTGAAGTTTAAAATGCTTTCATTCAACTATTTGGATGTTTTCAAGGGAGATTTGACTTGGTGTCAGTGGGGGGGGGGGGGGT